>JAUEKU010116201.1:0-12698 GCA_032274805.1 Gypsophila paniculata
ACTAGACAGTCCAGTAGTACAACTTCAGTCCTTAGTTTTGTGGCAGATATTAAGAAAGGAAAGAAAACAAACCAACTTGAAGATGCTCATCAGCTACGGTTGCTATACAATCGGCAACTGCAATGGCGATTCGCCAATGCTCGAGCTGACACTACTCTTTTTATCCAGAAAATTACTATAGAGGTAAAGATTTTCTTCTTGTATTTGAGAAATAAGCTTTCTTGGGTTGAGTCTTTTTACATTTTGAGTATTGAATGTTCTCAAGGAAAATTGGTTCTGTATTTCACTATTTTTTGTCTATCACTCTTTATTAGGCAAGTTGGTTTTGCCTTGAAATTCTCTGATAAAAATATAAAGTTTCCTGTTGAATTATTAGTCTTTAGTTGCAATAGAAAAAAGAATATGAGTTGCAGATGAGTTGTTCAGTGTTTGGTAGTAAACCTGGATGGGAGGCATTTGGAATACAGTAGCAATACTAAGTGCAAAACCTTCATTTGGGATTTCTCCTTTCATTTGGGATTTCTTGTTCTATGTAGTTTGCGTGATGTCTTTGCTGTTTCAACTTTCAATAGAATGTACTACAAAATCTTCTTAATGTTTGTCACAGAAGCAGTTTAGCTGCATCATTTATAATTAGTTTCGTGATGATGCAGGAAACTTTGTATAATGTCTGGGAAACTAATTTGGAGCTGTGGGATTCTGTGTTAAGGAAACGGATAGAGCTTCAGCAGCTTAATCTTGATCTCGCTACTGAGAGAGCAAGTAAGTTTGTCTAGAAATGGTTTTGTTTTAGCGTCTGAAAATCTGAATTGAATTTCATTTGAAGCTTAGTGCTGAACATTGTATTCTATTTTGCAATTTTTATGAGGATCTTATAAGTTGATGGAAAGTGAGCACGGTACAGAATTAAAGACGATTCTGCAAATGTTCTCATGCATGTCGTATTCGTCATAAATAAACTAGTAGTAATCTAGCAAGCACGGCCTCCTTTTCCAAAATCTGAAATTATCTAACAGGCTAACATTTGTAATCTGTTTAAGATATTCAGGGGTTAATCTGTGTCCGAAATGCCATTTTAAGAGTTTTCCATAAGTCGTGAGTGCAATTATACCAACAAAAAAATCGGAATTATTATAATATCTCATAATTCGGTAGATAACTGTGAAACGAGCAGTACTAGGAAATATTTGTGGACTGCACTAATTAGCAGAAATTTGACCAGGATAAGGATGTAGGTTGGAGGTTATAACTTGTTGCTGATTGCCCATTTTGCTGTCTATTAAGATAGACAAGTAGAAATTAGGGAAAAAACTGAGAAGTGGCTTAATATGTCTCCTTTCCTTGCTTCTAAATTATTGACCTGTAAATTTTCAGATGGCTTATCTAGAAGATTGGGCTTTAGTTGACGGAGACCATTCTTCTTCCGTTAAAGGAGTAATTGAAGATCTTGAAGCTAGCACACTTCGGCTTCCAGTTACCGGAGGAGCAAAAGTATGGTAGCTGTCAAAGGTTTAGACATCTGTCATTTTGCTCATTATAAATCAGGAAATTATATTGATTTTTTTCCTTTGTAGGTGGATATTGATTCTTTGAAGATTGCTATTAGCTCTGCTGCTGATGTGATGCAGATGATGGGCTCCTCCATTTGTTCTGTGTTGTCAAAGGTGAAATAACAACTAATTTGATATTTTTTACGTTTACTTTTGTTCTAACTGCATTTAGCAGTTTGATACAGGGATGTTGACTAATGATTATACATTACACGGATACATGAAATTGTTTCACTGAGTACCATGTTTTCGTGTGTTAGCTTAACACTGGTATTTCTCAAGAAATCATTAATATTTACATTTGAGATTTTGATAGTTTTGAGGTGAATGTACGTCTTATTGGGATATTAAAGGTTTTGAATATTGGATGAATAAGTTTACCTTTGGAATTAGTTTGCAACAACTTCACCTCAAATGTTCATGTCTATAGCAGTGTTAGGGGTTCAGATGTAAGGAGCCATACCCCTCTTTTTTTAGCGCTGACAACGCTATTTTTAGAGCCTGTAGAGAAATTTGCGTTGAGAATTGTATATACTAATTACAACACTACATAATTACAACTTAAGGTGACATCTTAGTGAGCCATGTTGCTTTATTTCACAATTTTACAAAGCCTACGAATAGTCATTCATTGGCTCTAGAGAAATTAAAAAAATACAAGTAATAACAAACATAAGTATCACTATCATGATAAATTTGTTTCTGATCATAACTATCTTCTTCAGTCCCTCATAATGTTATTGTCACATAAGAACCCCCACATGCAAGTGTTTTAATGGTCCCGAACTGTTGCTTTGTTATTACTAAGCATGTAGATGTGTATGGGAACTGGGAAGATCCGACGCCTTGATTTCTCTCTTCCACTTGAGTTAGATACATTTTCAGTTCTTTGGCAGCTTATATGGATTATTGTGAATGTTATTTGTGCACTTCTTAATGGAAAATGCGGTCCTTATTTCTATGAATTTCCTGTTATCATATCTAAAGCACGACATGATTCTTAAGTTCAATGGATCTATCCGCATAATAGCTGGATTATGTGTTTATGACATTTAATGTGGTGGTTTTTCTCTGTCTATCTCGACAAGTGAGGTTTTTTTTGCCTGTTAGAGCCAAATCCTTTTAATTTTCATGTTCAACGCTCCTCTGAAAATCTATATGTTGGAAGGCGAATGACTAACTGGTCTTTTGTCAAAGTTCTAAACTTTTTGTTAAAGGAGAAACATTATTATGAGTGATTGGCCATGCATTAAAAGCTGGATCAGCTTAGCGTACAATGTATCCTGTTGTATTATCAGTATAACATTTGTGAGGCCGTAAATTTCGGAACTTGTCTTTTCCGTTTTTATTGCGAACAGCAAAGTAGCACTTATTTGATGCATTTCTCATAACAATTTTCACTATGGGTCATTTTAAAAAAAAAAAAAAAAAAAAAAATGTCATTTAACACAGAGATAAGGCCCCTTGAGGCACTGGGTAATACCGTTTATTCTTGTCACTGATCTCAATTTTGATGAAATGCTGATAACCTGCCTGCCTTCTGATCTGATGCAATGTAGGCTGAAGCAATAAATGGCTTGGTTTCTGAACTTGCTGAACTAGCAGGACATGAAAGAGCCTTGCTTAACGAGTGTGACGATTTGTTGTCTTCCTCAGCTGCCGCCCAGGTCAGTGCAGATAATATTCATGTTTAATACTTGACATTCTTCTGGGTGTGTTGTGATTTCTGACAAAATTGTACATAACGGTAAAAAGTGCAACGATCCTTTTCTGCCACACCTTAGCGGGATCTGCAGAAGCGAAACTTCTAGTTTTTCTAGTGGGCTTCATAACTTACCACAAAAAGCTTGTTTTTCAGCTATTTTAAAAGTTGTCAAGCTAAAGTTTAGTGGAGAAATTCCCCAGATTGCCACCCATTCCTATGAAGCTATTAGTTAAACTGATCTCATGCTAAACTGTGCTCGAACATTCTATCACAAGTGATAGTCAAGGGGGTCTCAGACTTCAGTTGGTTAAAGCTCCCTCCTTCCCTGCCCCCGGCCTTATTGGTAGGGATTTGATACTGATATTCCTTTTGTAAGAGACTACTGTGCTATCTATTCTATTCACTTTTGTGTTTGCACCGTTTTGTCCAAACTCAAGCCGGGAAAGACCAAAGGGCAGCGAAATTCTCGGTTTTTAGTTTTTAACACCCCTTAACTCCCAGAAACTTGAACTCAATTTGTCTAGTTTAACTAGATCAACCTATGTGCCTTTTCTTTCCTTCTAACACGACTTTGTTCTAAGTCATCGAGTAGGTTTTTTGGACCAACAACATGATGTTATCACACTTCTTGATCAACGCCACTACCTAAAGAACGAAAACGAGAGGGAATATATTTTTTATTTTTATGGTGGTTTTTATGATTGACTTTTACATTGTGCTAACTTTTTTCATGTTTTTTCTTTCCTTTGTTATGATTAGATGTGTCTAAAATTTTGACTATGTGCCCAAATTAGGTAAAAGAGTACAGTCTGAGGACGCAGCTAATACAGTCCCAGCAAAATACATCCAAGACAAGACTTTGGGAAACTTCTTAACATACACTTCTTGATGCCGAAGCTAACAGAGTAACAGACATCCCACTTTGCCACTAAGTCTTATATTTAGGATGTAATTAGGTCTCTTCTCTTCTCCTTGTCGAGTTTTTTCGGCTTTTTTGATTTTTTTTATGTATATGCATCCAGTGGGTCGTGATTTTTTTGCTGTAATTTCCATAGTTTTAAAAAAGTAGCTTAAAATAGATAGCACATCACCGCCTGTTTCCTATGCATGAGCCCCCTATTTCTACATCTACGTCCTACTTTTAAATGTTTTTTCACCTGTCTATGGGTTTACAGGTTTGTTTATCTCTACGTCCCTCTTTTATATCTTCTGCGGTTGGAATGTTAATTTTTTGCGGATAGAGTATGCACATAAGGTGTTCAATAGGATGTTGCAGAGGGATACTGTATCGTGGAACACTATGATCTCTGGTGTGAAAAATTGTAGCTAAGTTGATTCTGTTAATATTTTTCAGGATATGGTTGGGAATGGTGTACCGTTAAATACCTCTACGTTGTCGGCTATTCTTCCTAGGGTAGCTGAATTGTCTGACCTTAAGACGGGGATGTGAAATTCATTGTATGGCAAATAAATCAGGGTTGCATTCTCATATAACGTGTTCACTGGTTTGGTTTCAGTGTCTCAAAATGTGGAGATCCTGCTACTGCAGATCTGTTGTTTGAAAGATGAGGATACCTGATTTGGTATGTTATAACGTAGTAATTTCAGGAGTTACATCCAATGGTGATGTCGAGTATTCAGTTGGCATCTTTCTTTAGAACATTAGTGGGATTCAGTCCTGTTGGATATCGTCGTTGTCATTTAGTTTTGACTTCATTCATCCATGGTTACTCAGTGAAATTCTGGATGATATCTGTGTCAACTGCATGCAGTAACTACTGTACATTGTAGGCTAAATGAAACTGATAAAGCTAGACAATTATTTGAGTCACCTGAAAAGAGATTGGCAGCCTGGAATGCCATGATATGTTATACCCAGACCCGAACACAAACCCGAGCAACCAAGGGTAATACCAGGAGGATTCATCCCTCATGGCTTTCGAAGACGTAGAATATTGAGACCATGGGTTCATTATCTACCATGGCTTGGTATCCCATTGCTTTTTGTTTTTGGTGTTGGTGGTGGTTGTTTTTGTTGTTTTTGTTCGTTTCCCTTCTAGATGAATGTCTTGTTATTTATTTCGATAAAATACTATCCTACACCCGTAGTACAAACTTGAGTATTTTGTTTGTTGGAACTAGGATTTATCGTCTCATGCATGCGTGCGTGTAAGTTTGGAATCGAATAACAATACCAGAACTACATACATACAATTATATACGGAGTAATAATTATCAAAATATATAGGAGACTTGAAATACTCCATTATCGTACTTCCAAAGAGTGCATCTAAATAACTCACATCCGACTTAAAAGGTATTCCCTTAGTCCCAATCGTTTATTATACTATCTATACCCTTTATATAGGAGACTTGAGCGGGATATTAATCAAATGACTGGAACGAACGGAATTTTAAGTTATCAACAAACACCTCTTAATATGGTTACTTAGTCTAATATTGGATGACTCGGTCGCCATTCAATTGAGAGTTACGACTAGAAATTCTCAGAATTCGGATCCCAGCACACAAACATCTAGTCGAGCGGGTCTTTCCTAAACAGCTACACGTCGATAAGTGGCAAAAATGTAAAGCATGTCTTGATATTATTCAAACTTCGTCTCAAAATTATATCAGATGATGACCAGTATTTTGTGTTGTAGATGTTGTTTATATTGATTGATGTTACAGTCTCTTCCAACTTGCAAGCTCATTGGCATATGACGAATTCAAAAAATAATCCTAGGAGATGCAGTAAATTCCAAATCTTGGGCCAATGACGAATTGACGAAATGCTGATAACCTGCCTGCCTTGCCTTCTGATCTGATGCAATAAATGGCTTTGGTTTCTGAACTTGCTGAACTAGCAGGCCGGACATGAAAGATCCTTGCTTAACGAGTGTGACGATTTGTAGTCTTCATCAGCAGCCGCGCAGGTGAGTGCATATAATATTTCTGACAAAAATTGTTACATAATGTTAAAAAGATGCAACAATCATTTTCTGCCACGCCTTTATGGGATCTGCATTCTGCAAAAGGGATATTTATTATCAGATATTCCACAATGCTTTCTTGAATTTCCAGTACGAGGATCTTGTCTCAGAAAGCTAAAACAACCTCTTGTCAAATGAATGAACTGCTCAAGGCCTTTGTGGAGAGACTCCTAGTTTTTCTAGTGGATTTCATAACTTACCACAAATGGCTTCTTTTTAAGCTACTTTAAATATATTGGAGAATTTCCCCAGAATCCCAGATTACCATTCCTATGAAGCTAGTAGTTAAACTGATCTCATTCTAAACTGTGCTCGAACATTCTACCACACAATGAGCTAACTTTTTTTCCTGTTCTTACTTTCCTTTGTTTTGATTACCTGTTTCTAAAGTTTTGACTATATGCTCTAAAATCTAAATAGGTAAAAGAGTACAGTCTGAGGATGCAGCTAATACAGTCCCAGCAAAATGTGTCCAAGACACGGTTTCCATGACACTGAGAAACTTCTTAACACTATTGAATACTGATGCCGAAGCTAACCGTCATCCCACTTTCCCACTAAGTTATACTGTATTTAGGATGTAATTAGTTCTCTTCTCTTCTCCTTGTTGGGTTTTTTCAGCTTTTTTGATCTTCTTTTTTTTTTTTTTTTTTTTTATGTATATTTATCCAATGGGTTGTATTTTAGTTACTTTACTTTTCATAGTCAAAAAAAAGTAGCTTAAAATAGATAGCACATCACAGCCTGTTTCCTATGTTTCCTATGCATGAGTTGAGCCTCCCCCCTCTTGTTTCAACATCTACGTCCTACTTTTAGATGTTCTTTCACCCGTCTATGGGTTTACAGGTTTTTATATCTCTACGTCATACTTTTATATCTTCTGCAGCTGGAATGTATGTTTTTCAGCGGATTGAGTATGTATATATTTGATAGAATGTCGCATAGAGATACTGTTTCGTTGAACATTATGATCTCAGACAACAACCTTTTTCTTTTGGTTCAAAGCATAAACAGGAGATCCAACCGAACAAACAGGACTTTGCTCCTAGTTCAAGCTAAAGTCATACTTCCAAGTAACAGAATATTAGACCGCAGACAACCACCTTTTTCTTTGGTTCAAAGACTAGTGTTTTGGCCTAAAATAAAGTGTCCTGGCTTCTTGGGCGTGCTGATGTGCGACAGTGTGCTATGCAATTAAAGTGAGGTATCAAGGTGGCATCGCTTTTAGTAACAGATCATCAGTCACTTTTCTAACAAGATACCTACAAACTAAAGTTCTACGTTAACTAATTCATTAATTGCAGGGGTCAGGAGCATATTTCTTATGAGACTTTCAAAGCCACAATGGGAAATGGGAAATGGGAGATGAGAGATATACTACTCAAGATTTTGATGTGTGTTAAGAGTCCATGAATACCAACCAGCCTTCTATAGTTCTGAAACTTACGCTTGAATATAGATACCAAAATACCAAATTATAATGTCATAAAGTTATATGTTAGATTTACTGAAGACTCGGTTTCATATAATTCCTGCCCCCTCTCTCCCAAGGAAAACAAATAATATGGGCGAGCTGGAGTGAAGATGAGAACCTGAATATCCAAATTCGAAGGCCAGTATCTATAAGTTCACGGTATATGTCCATCAGGACTGAACTAGGCGAATCCTTCCAGGGCGTGTTTACGACTTCACTGCAATAAATAGCACGAGATAAGTAATACTCCTTCATATTATAAACAGGAACGTACTGTGATAATGTATAATTAAAATTGTGAATCTCCAAATGTATTCACATAACATATTAACAATATTACCCAAGTGCTTCAAATGCACCTAGGTATAACTAAGGGGGTTACATGTACAAAGCCTAGCCCATGTGATTAGAGAAGAAAAAAAAATTGCATGACCCATGATGAAGATTCTACCAATAATTGTAACAGTAGTCTGCTACTTCATGATATAAGATGCACAAACTGTTTAATGAGTCATTTGTTTTATTCCATCACATTAAAAATGTGGGAATAGAGTTATTGGCAAAAGTAAGTATTACTTTTAATCATTTAAACATTTGCTAGCTTAGATGAATAATCGAGCGGAAGATGTGGACCAAAACAAACGCAGAATGCCGGAATACAAAGCATTTGCAGGATATAGTTTCAGACCATTGTACATAGTGCAGGAGCCACAGGATATATGTCACTTTCAATCATCGAAACTCTAAGAACTATGGAAAAATAAGTCACCCACATTTCTTCTAAATGATGGGAGAGAAGCACATAACTATAAAAAGAAAAGAAACTTCAAAAAGAAGAAAGTATTCCACAAAAAATAATACGTGCGATTACTAATAACACAACACATGCTCTAGTACTCTTTCTGTTTTGACCATTTCACATACAAGAAACATCAATATACACTCAGAAACTGCACTGAGAAGCGGGGCAACCAATATGGACTCAAATTGGAGGGAATAAATGAGATAGAAGGTCATATAACAGGCCAAGAAGCGAAGTACCCCGTCAAGTTGTGTTGTAGTATTGTCCTTTGTTAGCTGTTACCATTCCCTTCCCATGGGAAACAGTAGTTGTAATACAGAACAAACTGATAGAAAGTTAATACCAAGTAATCTCATGATGTTGCTTACATTAAACCAATTACTATAATTTCTTGAAGGAATGAGTAGACTAAACATGCCAAACAATATTGAAATCACAAAAAGAATCAGCTAGATTTCTCGAGTGTTTTACCTGCATGTTTCCCATTTAGCATGGGCAAATTGTGCATTAACATGGAGTGCCTTCTGAACTTCAGGTTGGTTGAAGTATACAGTTGAAACTGAGTTGTCCTATAAAAAAAACAATAAAAGGGCTTTGCAAAGTTGCAAATGTTGGCAATAAAAGTTTAAAAAATGGTTAAAAAGGCGAAAAAGAGAAGTTTCCTTCAATGTTAAATAGGGTACAAAGAGCAGCACCCTATCAACTTTTAATAATACAAAGTCAGTGTGCTCATTACACTTCATGCAAGCAGCTCACTATCAACTTGCAGTTTGAACAAGAAAGAACTAAACTGTACTGATTATGAAAACAAGAAATATTGCAGCTCAATAGGAAACTGAGGTATCAGCTCATGAACAGATACTTACTCGTCTCTTCCATATCTTTGTCATAGAGTTGGCAGTACAAGCGGGAGTATAAATGCTATTCCTTGCATTTGTCAAAATCGCAGAATACATTAAGAAGCTTGTATGTCTCGTCAGAAATCAGACCGGCAGACCACATAAATTGAACAACTACTGATTATGAAAACAAGAAATATTGCAACTCAATAGGAAATTAGGAATCTGTTTATTACAAACTAAGGTATCAGCTATCGCTCATGAACAACTACGTGTCATCACAATATAACAAAAAAACAGACTTTACACTTTGACAGTACCAACATTTGTATCACGCGTAAACTAAAGATAATGACTAGCTAAAATCATAAGAGTATGATATCTTGGGCTCCTATTTGTTCAACCTATTTGTTCAATTTCGTATCATGGCCGCTTTCTCTTACGTGATTGAGAAAGAAATTTGCAGGAGAGTGCTTGCCTCGCCGTAGGCCTCCTCTCGGGATCCAACTCCAACATCCAGTTCAACAAATGAAAGGCTATCAAACTACAGTTGAGCGAACGTCTTTGAGAAGCACCATTTGACTTCCATTTCACAATGGACTTCATAAGTTTCAACTAAACAACAACAAAAAGAACAATCAGTTAAACCAACCCAATTTAAAAAGAATAAAAAATGAAATAAATTACAATAAAGAATTACAAAAATTAAATTACCGTGCGACTTTCATCAAATAAACCTTTGCCTGACAATAGCTCCCCAAACACACAGCCACAGCTCCAAATATCCGCAGCATAGTCATAATCATCACTGTTAAGGACCTCAGGAGCACAATAACATAATGTACCAACCCCTCTTGTCATGTTTCCAGGTCGTGCCTTTCTAGAGAGGCCAAAATCAGCAATCTTGATCGTATCATCCTTTACTAGAATATTACCCACTGCAAAAAAAAAAAAAAACATGATTTATAAAAAAACATGTTAAAAGGAACTCCTGATATATTGAAATTGAAAAAAACAAACAAAGCTCCTGATATATTGAACAAAAACAGGATTTATGATGATGTTAAAGGAAACAAACAAAGCTCTTGATTTGAATTAATGTGTATGTTACAGTAAGTTTTGATACAAACATACAATGATATATACTAACACCTAGACCTAAGATATGCCTAAAAATATTGACAAGATAACATAAAAGAGGAAAAAGATAAACTACATGATACGTATGACTCAATCAGAGATTGATAACTAACAATATTTATTTTTACCTAAATTAGTGGACTTTATTTGTTTCCTTAAAAGATGATACAGTAAATTATAAGTTTTGATACAAAGATATAATGATATTATATACTAACAACTAGACCTAAGATATGCCTTAAAATATTGACAAGATAACCTTAAAGAGGAAAAAATAAACTTAATGATATGAACAAATAATCCTGACTCAATCAAGAGATTGATAACAAGATTTATTTTTGCCTAAATTATAGGGGACTTTATTTGTTTCCTTAAAAATGATACAGTGAATACTATTTGCACAAAATCACAAATATTTTGCAACAAAAAAAAAAAAAAAACAAAATCACAAACTTTGAGAAATCAGTGGGCTCACTTTTTATATCTCGGTGGATAATATTCCTAGCATGAAGATATTTGATCCCCTCAAGCAATTGTGTCATGTACTCAGCAATTTTCCTTTCCGAGAGTTGCTTTGAGGGCTCCGAGACACAACATGGCCCAAGGTATTGTCAGCCAACTCCATCACAATGTAAAGGTTACCTGTGTATTTGTTCAAAAGCTCTTCTTCTGTTTCAGGTCCTTCCAACAGCAGTCCGTGCATAGATATGATATTGGGATGTGATAGACATCCCAATATCTCTATCTCCCTCACAGCACAGTCTGGAAACTTTATAAGATAAACAAACAAGTTTAGATAAGGTTATGAGATATATATTGTATTGATGTGCTGATTTATGAGTTTACAGGGGATTTATACAAATTGAATCTTATGTCTAACAAATAACAATAATCAAAATTCTCTATCTTTAACAGTTTCCTAACAAGTGAAACTTCTTTGTTAAAAAGAATCTTTAATACTGTAAACAAATATAAAAAATCTTTAATACTTTACTGAACACATAATCAAAATGATCATAACAAATGATCTGAGTAACTAAAACTACCATCACCACCAAACAAATCACCACCTAAATCAACAGATACAACATCACATAATAATTGAATTGAAAACTAAAGAATTTCCAATATCAAAATCTCACCTCTTGCTTCTGGTGTTTGCTGCCAGGCAACATTTTTATTGTTATCTCCATCAATTGCTTGCCAAACCTCCCTAAACAAATACCAATATCATATAAATATAATTAAGAATCAAAATAGAAAAAACGAAAATAAATAAACCATCAAAAAAGATAAATTCCTTACCCAAATGCCCCTCGACCTAGTTTTTTTACCCGCTTAAAACGATTCGGATCCCGACTAATCACATAATCAAACCACCTTTTCATCGCCATTGATAGTGAGAGTTGAATGAGAGAAAGAGAAGGTGGGGAAAGTTTGAAGAAATCTGGGTATGAATTATGATGGTTGATGAAGATTGAGCAAAGAAAGACGGGTTTTTTTAGTTGCTGTTGTCTGTTGAGTTGACCACCGCTTTTGAGAGAGGTAATATAGTATTCAAATTCCAACGGTCGTTTTTTTTTTCTTTTTTTTTTTTTTAAATCTAAAATCCCCTTCTTTTTTCGTATATCAAGTTTTTTCAGATTATACAATTGTTTTTAATCCAAACCGTATCCGCCATTCCGCCTGAATTCAAGACCCAGATATTACCTGAATCTGATTAATAGTTGACCCGAATATAACGCAATCTCAAAATGACCCTGTTCTACCCGATAACCATGTTAGCAAATGTTTTGACCTGTATGACTTCTATTGGCTAATGGGTCAAGTTGGTTAGGCTTGACCCATCAATAAAATTAATAATAATAATAATAATAATGTTATTAATTTTAATAATAAACCAATAATAATTTTCATAAATTTTTATAATAATTATAACAACAACAGCAACAATAATACTAACATTATTATTCATTTTAATAATAATAATAATGTTATTAATTTTAATAATAAACCAATAATGATAATATTCATAATAATAATAATAATAATAATTAATAAATTATTAATTACATTGTTATTAACAGTATTATTAATAATTAATAATAATAATAATAATAAACTAATAATAATAATAATAATAATAATAATAATAATAATAATAATAATAATAATAATAATAATAATAATAATAA
>JAUEKU010116311.1:0-12695 GCA_032274805.1 Gypsophila paniculata
ATCGACCAAAATGGCGACCAAGTGACGACGGTTTATCGGTCGCCATTTTGGCGACTGATATCGGTCGCCAATTGGCGACCGCTGTCCGTCGCCCAATGATGACGTTAGTGACCAATTGATGGTCGCCAATTTTGGCGACGGATTGCGGTCGCCCGCATTAAAATTTGGCGCCTAAACGTACCGACGGATATGTGGCGACTACTGTTGGTCGCCCGCCCCATTTTAGCGACTTTTGTTAGTCGCTAATTGTAGTCGCCCGAAATATGATTTCTTGTAGTGTGAGTAACATGAGAGACCGTCATAATTAATAAATATATCAACCAAACTAGTTAACTTTTGAACAAGTCTCCAAAATGTCACTACAAAATGTTAGAGATAATCAAATTTGGGAAGTTACGTTTAATAAGTTAGGGATCGACCATTCGACTCTAGTCTTTTAGAAGGTTAACTGGTTAAGGACTCATCGTCATGCAATTCGGATTAAATTATTTATGTTTTTGTAAAAAGACACCACATAAATGGCTACATTTTTCGTAAAGTCACCACGTCCCGTGGCGTCATGGCGACTTAGCTTTTTCCTCAGCTTGGATAAAATGAATTAATATCGACTATTGTTGATACGAACCTTGATTCAATAAATTTCTACAACATAGATTTTGCACATTGAAATCAAACACAAATACAACCTATTTATTTCCGAGTTAAAAGCATTTATCCAGTAACATCATAAAATGAATGTAGCTACCAAGTAAACCTAAATGACAGACCTTCCTCAAGATCGACACCCGTCAGTAGCTCTGTCACAACATTCTGAAAGCCCAATCACTAATCTTCAATCGATCTTCATTGGCATCTCCTTCAACTTCTAGCTTTCTATCAACAGGCTATCAATCTCATGTCAGCAAACTAAGATTCAACTGCCTTCAGACCTTGACATATGAGATATATTTCTCTGGAGGAAGGTCTTGTAGCTTTCGGCCTCAACCAGGACGCCTTTCTGAAGAGCGATTTGCATATCCGATTAAACTCTGTTGTCACAATACAATCGTGTTATGTAAGAAGTAAAAAAATCGCAAACAAAATGGCCCTAAAAAATAAGTGGTTTTTGAGATTAAGTAGACTCAAGATACCTTCCTTATCTTCACTCTCCAATAGCTTTATGACGAGGTTTCCCCCAGGGGACAATATGCCTTTGTCATCTTGAGTAGTCGATGATGAATCGTCAGTTTCCTCTCCTAGGTCGGAATCATTTTGGCGAAGAACATTGCTTCCAACAGCCAAGTTAAGGGCTCGCATCCCTAGTTCAGCGGATAAAGCAGCATCTTTGACTTTGATTCCAGATACCGGGGGACACATATCTGATAGGATGACTGAAAACGCGTTCTGCGTAAGGCAAACAGCTAAACAATGTAATGATTTGTGAAAATGGGGACAGAGTTTAAATGTCTTCTGAGCTGATTAACATCGAAAAAGGTTAATTTCACATAGACACTGTTCTTTTTTTACATCCACGTACCACGATCCCACAGCATGTCGTGAAGTGGACACCTGAATTAGACAAAAAAAAGAGGCAAGTCTAATCCTAAATCTCACAGACATAAAAACGATGATCAGAGGACAGGTTGATCAGTTTTTTTGTTCTCACACTCGAAACGATATAAACTTTTTGAAACGATACAACCATCCATCTATTTACTCGAATATACTCTACTGGCAAAACTGCATTTGGTACACCAGACCCCAAAGGCTATGCGTTTGTTATGCTTCAATCTTCAATCTTACGCTAAATAAATTAAGGAAACGAACTTCACATTACCTTGGGAGAAAGTGACCTGATATGGTCTCTAGGAAGGCTCATAACATCTGCACAAACTGTTTGAACTCTGGCATCACAATACTCAGACGGAACCTTCACCTTCTGCAATGCACAATACCGAAAAAATTAGCATTTAGCAAATACGATATCCAAAACTACCAATAGAAGTCGGAACTATAGACTGCATATTCACTAAACTGGTTGCACTCCTTTTAATCGTTAAGTAACCGTCAGTAAAAGCAATGTTCAACGCAATGTTCATTTTGAGCAATAGCTAAACTACATACATCCGACCTCCTTTACTCCAGTACTAGTCACGGGAGCCCTCGAGACACTAACGTAAATGCGCAATGTCGAGACTGCATATTCACATTATATAAAAAAAACACCTGACATTGTTACTCCAGCTAAATATTTACTAATAACCGAGCTAAAATCGAAATTACCCAAGAGCTAAATTTACCTTTAGATCAATACCCACAACCACCCCACCATTTTTAAGAGGACCCAAGCTCTGACAAGCAACCTACAACACAAAAAACCATCAACACCCACCATGTGTTCGACGAAATGCCGCAAAGAAAAAAAACCGGAAAAAACCTGAAGCCAAGCACCAGGAGCACAACCAAGATCAAGCACTGCCGAACCCGGTTTAATCAACTTGTATTTCTCTTGTAATTGCAGCAACTGTTTTGATCAAAATATTATCAACGATAAAATTATATAGAACAATGCCGGTATAACGACGTAATCAATGTATCGTATGCAATGAGGAAGACGAAAACGAAGGGAAGGACCTTGAAAGCGGAACGAGCGACGTAGCGAAGACGTTGAGCTTCTTTGTAGAAGAAGTCTGGTACTCCGCTCATTCTGTTATTTTCCTTTCTGTTAGTTCTGCGGTTAGCAGGACACGCAAGTGATTTTCATGACTTTTAACTACCTACATAAAACTTAAAGGTAAGAGTATGTTCTTTTCATTTTATTTTTACTTAACTTATTAAATACGTAAAAAAATTTCAGAAAATTTAAGATACATATAATATACTTTAGAAATTTTGAAAAAACTTCAGGAAATTTTCTATATGAGATATTAATTTATTATAAAGTGAAATAATAATAATAATTTTTTTATAATTTCCTTTGAAATGATTTTTATAATATCTGACTAAATGATGTTTCAAGTTACTTTAACCCCATTTTAGTAAATAAAAATAAATATTGTACAAAATTAATACTAATGTACCTAAATTTTAATCGTAATTGATTTAGAAAGACTAGAGCAATTCCAGTGTAAAATTGTTTAATATCGTGGGACATATAATAATAAAAGGAAAAATTATCAAAAATAAAATAATAAAAATATAACTTATATGTAAACACACGGAAACATTAAGAATTAGATTGGTGAAAATGTATATATTTGAATTATTTCCATAAATCTTGACATACCAATTCCATAAATCTCACGAAATTGCATACAGTATGAATTATTTGTGTATGTTTTCATAAATCTTCAAATATAAAGACATACATATCTTAAAAAATCCTTGCAACTTTAAAATCAGAAATTTAGAGGCATCCTCGTTATCTCATTGACGAAAACCAAGGTCTGCCACTCTAGTCACCATACAAATATCTCACTCAACCGAAGATATCTAATATCTTGGCCTAGTAGTAAAGATGAAAATATTCGTGATGATATGTCATAGGTGCACATCCCCTTCCCCGTTGTATTACCCTAGTGGTTAGAAAAAAAAAATATTTTATGTTGTAATCCTCAACTTTTTGAAATTTATGTTGTAACCCTCTTTTTGGTAAAAAAAAAACTTTGACCGTCTATAACTCTTAGATACAAGATTCGAATGCGCTAATTTTTTTTAGCATTAATGATTTTCAATTTGGAATAAAATTTTATCCCTTTTTTATTTCGTATATGAGAGTTATGGTTGGTCAAAGTTTATCCCAGCAAAAAACTTTGACCGATCATAACTCTCTATAACAAATTTTGAATGCGATAAATTTATATTTCAAATTGAAAATCTCGAAAATAAGATTAATGTGAAAAAAAAATTAGTACATTCAAATCTTGTATCTAAGAGTTATAGACCGTCAATTTTTTTTTATCTAAAGGGTTACAAAATAGAATTTAAAAAAATCGAGGCTTAAATATGAAATTAAAAAAAAAAAAAAAAAAAAAAAAAATCTCACTCAAGTCTCACAAATCGGGCCTTTTAAATTTCCTCCTTCCTCAAAATTCCCAACTAATTTTCCCCCCTTTCTATCTATCAAACAACTTTTCTAGGGTTTCATCTTTCGCGAAAATTCACAATTCTCCGTAATTCCTCTCTCATTCGACTATGTTTCTGGTATCTTGATTATATTTTTCTTCTGTTTGTCGATTGCAGTGATTATTTGAATTTTTTTTTCGTAATTTACTGACGTAACTTGTTTAATCTCAGGTAATTTCTGCCGATATTGAAGGATTAAAGGTTAAGTGGAATCAACATGAAGTTATATATGTATTGAATGGATTTTTGTTTAGGTAATTCACATGTGCTCCGTATTACTTTGATTTGTTGCTGTTTTTTTTTAATGTTTCGTTTTGTTAGCGAATTTGTGATTTAGTGATGTGTTATTGAGCAGCACATATTGTCATGTGAGACGGTCTCACAATAAATTTTATTGTGAGATCTCTCAGATGAGAGGTAGTTGTTTTGTTTTTCTAAGTAGAATTTGTTGAATAACCAGTACGTGTCACGCGTGAGACGGTCTCACGGGAGAAATAGTGATTGAGTACTAATGTTGTGTATTAATGCTTGAATTACTCGTGTTATGCAATGAATAGGTCTAGTCGAAATCGAGGAGATGATCATTTTGAATTGCGAGTGAAAAGTGAAGTAATGAACGGATGTAATTGTTGCAGTTTCGACAATTTTGGTGATTGACATGAATCGACACGGTTGAGAACATGTAAATTAATAGATAGTTTGATTGCCTTAGTTTGCAGATTTAATTGACTACAACGTTGGTGGTGAACTTTGATTAGTTTTTGTATTAGCTTCAACTTATTTTTATGAGACTCAGAGACACCGTGTTACTATACGCTTTTAGGAAGCTACAATAGTGAGTGATTTATGATCTAGTCTAAGTGGATTACACGTGCGACTAGTATAAGAGTATAGGTAGTCATGACAATGTGGTTATCATCTATTGGTTGGTCATTAGGTTCCATTTGTACTTACAGTTTATATATTTGAGGTTTAAAACCATTGATTGAGCCTTAGCTATCATCTTACTCCTTAGGCTTTCTTTCGAGGTGCTCTCATAGATTATATCGTGGAAAAGCTAGCGGAATTTGAATTAGGATTTTAGGGAGTTGATACTTTGGGTACAAGTTGCAATTAAGCACGGAATGGCTTATTTTAGCAGCTAGTGATTAAGGATTAAAGTACATTGGATGAAGCTTGTCATGGCGAGATTTCTGAGGATATAGGTTTAGTATGTTCTGTGTTGAAGGTTGAGATTACATTGTTCACTTATGAGTAAGACAGTGAGGTGGTAGTTCATTTCATTATTTGGAAGTACTAACTACTAAGAGAGCGGTCACAAACATGTGAAGCTGTTATGATGTGGTAATTGTGGTTATTACTTTTGGTGTTGGCAAGAAAGTTGGCATGTGAGTGATATTGAGTATGCCGGAATTAGCAGGAGGATACCATCACTGCAAGTCATGGGAAGTCCTTTGTTTCAAATACTCTGGAGATGAAATTTATTATTGTGTTTGATACGGTAGACTTTGGATTGATAGTGGCTTCTTGTATAGTGTACTTCCTCTGTTGTGTGGGTAATGGCTAGGCTTTTTAGAGAATGTTCTTGACTCGAATGCTTAATAGGCTTAAAATAGTCAAGTACTCTGTATTGAGAGGTGAGTAACGATCATTATAATGGGCTAAGATACTAGTTTGGAGGAAGCTTTGGGTTTCATTTATTAAGACATGACAGTCGAGACTTTGGATACAAGTTGGTTGTCACTTGTCATGGAGATTTGTGAGGATATGGGGGTCTCAGGCTCTGTGATGTGTGTTGAGGTTACATTATCCACAGATGAAGTGTAAGACAGTGAAGTAATAGTTCGTTTCATTTTTTGCTGTACAAAGAGAAAGGTTGCAAACTTGTGAAGCTGTTATGTTGTGTAGTTGGCTTCATTTCAGAAGCTTGTCATGGATATTTCTGAGGATTTGGGGGTTGTCATGCTCTGTGTCGAGTGGATGTAAGATAGTGAAGTAGTAGCTCATTTCATTATTTGCAGTACAAAGAGAATGGATGCAAATTTGTGAAGCTGTTATGATGTGGTACTGCTGTTTTTGTTTATCGTTTGGAAGGAAGATGCCATGTACTTCTTATTGTGCTTGCCTGAATTTGCAGAGGACACCATCACTCCAAGCCATGAGAAGTGCATCTTCTTAAATATCTTTGGCTGTCTTTAGTGTGTATTCTACTTTCTTTCTCTATGAAGTTATATTTCACAGATTCTTTTGTAAACACTTGATGATCCTGGACTCTTGGTTGATTAGTTATCTGTCTAAATGATGTCACTACTGCTAGCTCAATGTTGACTGATATGGAGTTCCGAGGTTTAGTTCGTGTCCAGCACCTGCCCAAATTAACATATTTCTGAATATTAGTTATCTTGTCTCAACAGCTGTCTGGCTCTAGAAAATTACTGGAGTGGAGAAAACATGTGTATTTCTGAATTTTAGTAGGTGGTGTATCCCTTCTGTGTTTCATGTTCTATGACTTTGGAATCGGTTGAAGGGCGTTAGCATAATGGGCTCCAGAGTCCGGACCTCTGCTCATCTGGAGAAATGGAAATTAGGCCATATGATTAGATGCATACTGAGCATCAATATTCTAGATCAGAAATGTGTTTGCTTCACCCTTTATGATGGGGAACATTCTTCAATTACTCCAAGCTTTATGGTTCAATGCATTCTCCGTAGTTGAACATAATTCCTGTGCTTAGTAAGACCTTCTTATCCAGTACTTTCTCCCAACCTTTCCCTTACTAGCGACAAACTCCTTACCATATGTAGAAAAAGAAAGGAAGCGAAGTGAAACGGGGAGAAATCAGGAAAATATACTTGAGGTGGGCAACATGCTCAGTTTTGTGTCCATGCACACTTGCATGATATATAAGCTTAGTACATAATGGGCTTCTGACCCTACTTGTAGATCACAATCGAGGGAAATGACCATAAATTGTAGATGGAGTCTTTCAAACATGGGTTTTTGTTTTAACTGAAATCTGAATCTCAGCCTCTTTAAGTGTTATAACTTAGAAGTCCACTACATTTTGGAGGGGGTGGATGTTGGAATTTTCAAATGTGTAACTGTAGGCATCCGTGATCATTTCATTTGTTTTCTTGTTAATTTGTTCAAATATTAATTTGTTCCGAGTTTCTGTTTGAAATTGTAAGTCAGTACCATTGGTATTACTTTTGAGTTCTTTCCTACCGTAGCTATATTTTTAAGAGATGAAACCAACATATCACCATCAAATACAGGTTAGTAGTTTATCATACAAGTTGTGGATGAGCTGTGGTTGGTTGTCGATGAGCTTTCAGTTAGACAAGTTGTCAAGCTTAGGATTTGGCTTGTCATCAGCTTTATTCCCTCTTGATTCTTTGTCTGGACTTGTTTTGCCTTTCCTGAATGATCTTTTATCAAGGACATAAAGACCATGAATAGAATTCACTTGTGCTATAGCTGAACATCTGAAATGGCTTGAATCTCCTTAGTAGTAAGGCAACAAGCCTTGTTTGCTTTAGCATGCCTGCAAGATGATTCGGAGATAATGCCTGCAAAAAAAAAAGGCATTGGAAATTTGGGACCAAACAATCGTCTCTCTATCCCTCTTTCTCTCTTTCTCCAAACAGTAAACCCCAGAAAACCAAAAACATTAATCTCAAATCATATCATCTAGCTGAAGGTAAATATATCACCCTAATTTATTTATTTATTTAAATCGTGCGTAATTTATTTATTATTCTTACTTTGTATGATATTTTTTTTATTTTTTTTTAATATATTACTTTGTATGATATTTTTTTTTTTTTAATATATTACTTTGTATGATATATTTTTTTTTTAATATATTACTGTTACACGATTATGTTCAAGTTTGTTTTACTGTTTTCTGGTTTGGTTGTCTGATTGTTTAGCTATCACATCTGTCGTGTTTACTGTTTTCTGGTTTGATTGTCTACTTCTGTGATTGTTTAGCTATTACAGCTGTCGTGTTTACTGTTCGACTTCAGTGATTGGTTGTCTACTATAGTGATTGTTTTGTGCTTCAACTTTGATTTTTAAGGTCACAAAACGGACTAAATAAGTGTTCGATAGACGGTGTTGGCGTGTTGCGTATGTGTTATCAGCTTACCGCAGCTATTGCATCTATGTGTTTCATAGCTCAAAGGAGAATATCATTTGGATTTCCTAAAATTACACCTAATTATGTTAGGATTGTGAATCTCGATTTATTTGGATCTTTTTGGGTTTCCTAAAATTACACCTATTAAGTGATTGGTTGTCTACTATAGCTTATGCTATGACTTCAAAAGGCAAAGTTTTTTGGGTTTTTGAATGTTGTATTTGATATCAACAGGGAGCATGGAAACTGAGGCACAACTATTCTTGATTATGACTGATAGTAAGTACCGTTATTGTTTGTACCGCATTGAGGATAAACAAGTATCGATAGGAGATGAAGCAAGTACACGGTATTTAGGGAAGCCGGTGCTTAAGATGAAAAAATCCACCTTTCCAGACGACATGCAGTTTACCGCTATTGGATCACGTATCTTTATGGTTGGTGGGCGCGAGGACAATGACATATCTAATAAGGTATTTATTTATGATGCCGTGTCCACTAAATTGGACCGTGGGCCAAGCTTGAACTCCGGCAAGTTGTCCCCTTTCTTGATTACATTAGGATCCAAGATATTTGCTTTATCGAACCATCTCTACAACGGTGAACCTAGTTACGATTTCCTGGACCGTAAACCTCTATTCGAAGTACTAGATACGGAGGATCTTAAGCGTGGATGGACTATCTTGCCAGCTCCGACTCTCCATGCTTCTTATAAAGAGTCTACATACAGTGTAAAATCATTTGCTGCTGTTTATATGAGAGGTGGGAAGCATTCTGGTGGTGCTATTTTCATTAGTAGTGGTAATGATGGTAGTACTTATGCTTATGATGTAGATAGGGAGGATTGAAATTATGTAAGCAGTCAAGCATTACCGTTCTACGGGCAAGCATTGACGATTCCAAATGAACCTTCTCTATGTTTAGCCAATTCTTTAAAATCTGGAAAAAGCTTTTGTGCGTACCGGTTTCATTACGGTAGTGATGAGGAATATCAAGTTGAAGAAATTGATATGACTGTTTCTCCCCTTGTTTTCCCCTCATTGCCATCACTTACCTGTGTTCGCCCCATGATTATGCTTCTCAGCACTGATGGCAGCCGGGTTTATGCCGTCAAGACCGGTGTTGATAAGGCTTTGTCATACCATAACCATGATTCTAACCGCTATGTGAAGGTCACTGCCCTTGAATTATCCTATCCTCCTAATCTAGCCTTGAATGACGGACACTCATTGAAGAGATGTGATAAGACAAAGAGGGAGATTTTGCTTGATGATCATTGTCAAGATGAGGTCAATAGTGGACAATTGTTAAAGAGGTGTGCGAATAATAAGAAGAGGCGGATGGAACATAATGAAGGTAAAAATGAGACTACTGAGGTTGATTTGGACAAAGGGCAGACGTCGACAAGTTGTAAGAAAAAGAAGAAGAAGAACAAGAAGATGAGACAAGTTGAAGAACAAGGAGAGCAGGAAACAAAAGACATGACATTGAGTAGCTTATGGAGAGCGTGTTTTTTCGGAGGTCCGGTGTGTGACCAGTTGATACATGTAGCTGCTGCATTTGCTATGGAAGTTAAGCTTCTCGTGCTTCCTTTCCTCAAGTTAGTCTCTTGTGAGACAAGGGTCTCCTGATTAGTTTACACCTCATTTAATAATACTAGTTAATGAGTTGTAAACCAATTAGAAGATTGTACAACGGTCTCACAAGAGACATTGTGCCTTTCCTTTCATTGAGTAGTTAGGGTCCTGATCTGCTGTACCATATCTAAGTTTCTCACTTATTTGTAACGTCTTTGGTTTTTGCGACCACATTTTGAAGGTTTCAGTGCATTTGCGATTAGGCAACATCGATTGCTTCTGAAATCAAGTCTTACGAAGTTCTTTCGTGTACCCCTCCGTTTTTTAGTTTTCTATGGTGTACCCCTCCCCTCCCTTGTTAAAATTTTATAGCAGATGCCCCTGAATTTTATTTAACTTAATCTCCTACATGCCCTTCATGTTTACCTGCATTAAATTGGTACGTTAATTTGACTCATTAATCCACCTAATTAAATAACCCACCCAAATAACCCTTACCTTCGAAATTTGGAAAAATTATGAGGATTATATGTGTAACTTGAGTTGAATTTGTTGGTTGAAAAGCTTGATAAATGATTGGGGTGGAGAAAGATAAAAAAAGAATGGTGTTTATAGTGGGAGGAAGATGAAAATTTTAAAAGTTCCAACGGATCAACTTAACAAAATAGAGCATGATGGTTATGCTTGAGACTAACTATTGAAGTATAGGGGAACACGAGAGAATTTTCAAAACGTTAGATAGAAAACCGAAAAGCATAGGGGTACATCATAGAATTTCGCTAAAAGTTTTGCCTGTGTTTGCGGGGTGGGTTTTTATCCCCATGTGGCACTCGGGAGTCGGGACTTGACACCTAATGAATTGGGAGGTTCGTTGGAGTTAGTCTCTTGTGAGACCGTTGTACGGCGTACAACGATTTTCTGATTGGGTTCACTCCTCATTTAATGATAGCAGTTATTGTGGTGTATACCAAATAGAAAACCATTGTACGTTCTTGAAACTACTTGTAATCAACTACTACAAAAATTGTATTAAGGTAGAATAAGCATCGAGTGTATCTGTAGGAATGGTCATTTCTTCAAGCACTTTTGTTTGTTGTGAAGTCGATTGTGAAAAAAGACATTCTTTACTATTGAGTCCTCGAATTGTATACCTTGTACTCCATGCTAGTTTTGTGCAATTTCTTGTGGTTAGTGATTGTGATTAACGCCTATGCAGGTAGCTGACTAGCTGGTCGTTGGAGGATGCACTTGGATCCTTACCTATGTTTGCTTAATTTAGTAATGTGTATGCTTCTCAGGCAGTACCGTATTAAATATTTAAGCAGGCAGTATGGTATTATAATTATTTAAGTAGTATTAGGGTAGTATTTAAGTTATTTTTCATCTGAATGATTATCTAATTAGGAGGGTTGTATGTTTAAGTACTCCGGATTAACATCAAGTTTTTATACAACCGCGGTGGATCCTTCATTCAATATCGTATTAAATATTCAATTTAGTAATGTGCATGCTTCTTAAGTACAATAGAGGATACAAAACATACCATTACATACCGCATTAGGTAAAAGCCATTTGAAATAAGACACCAAAGTTACAGAACTATAATAACGTATTAGGTAAAAGGGTAATGTATCGGATCATTGAGGTAATGTATCGGACACTAAAGTTACAGGAGTATAACTATCGAGGTAATGTATCGGACACTAAAGTTACAGGAGTATAATACCGCATTAGGTAAATGCCATTTGATCGAAATGCCTATGTTGTGGACGGTGGAAAGGGTGATGTATCTAATTATCGGGGAACTATTATACTTGTACGTATAATGTATTGATGGACAACTTATTTGAGTTGGAAATGCATGTTGCCAGACTAATCTTTAATTAGTAGTAACGTGACATATATACTCCCAAAAATTAGGCCTAAAACCCCCTTCCAACGTGTGTATAATTGTATAGTATGTAACCAAGGTTTTATTAGCTTTTGCATGTGCAAGCACCTGTTTGCCAATTTGGTTTACGTAACATGTTTGATACTTTTTTAAATTTGAATTGTCGTTCGTCGGATCATGTGTCCTATATTTGTGTTCGTCTTTGATGTCTTAATTTTATTTTATTCAGTTCCTTTTTATCTAAATTCTAGTGTAACTACTAAGTTAAAGCTGTACAAAATGATCGGTGGTTAATATCTAATTTTTCGTCAAACCCAATTGAAATAATTTTTTAAAGTAGAAACGATTAAGTAACCAATTTTATAAGAAAGTTAAAAAAAATAATTAAATAAACGCAGAGCTGATTATATGTCCATATATATCCAATCGAACTTGTGTATCTATGTTTTGTGTATCTATGTTTTATGGACAATGATAATAAAGATAGTGAATACGAAAGTAGATATAAAAATGGGACAGATAATCCACGCTCGGACGAAAGAATCACATGCAAATAACGTGGGAAGGAAAGGAGAAAAGGACGTAAGCACACTGGTAAAACCGAGTTGTTAGGAGTTAAACTTTTTTTAGCTAGACGATATCCTAGCCCATGGACATAATAAATGGACCTTATTAGAGACCTTATAGGCCTCTTAACACTGTCAATCACAGGCCTATAAGTAAAGGTGCTTGTCCCGAAGCCAACTGGTACTCATGGGACATGAAAACAACTTCTAAGAATAAACACAAATAAGGCGAAAGTATTAGCAAGTACAAGTAGTCGCTATACGTTTGAGAGCATGTGCAATTAGCCGCCTCAACTATGAAACTCCCTTCAATATCACAAATTCTCATTTAAGACGGATATATCCGTTTTAAGCTTAAGACGGGTCAAGTATTAAGAATAAGACAAAAATAAAGTGCATAGGGAAGAACAAAAGA
>JAUEKU010116641.1:0-12691 GCA_032274805.1 Gypsophila paniculata
AAACTTCAGAAAACTTCAGACAACTTCAGAAACTTAATTAAAACTTCAGAAAACTTCAGACTTCAGACTTCAGAAAACTTCAGACGAAGAGAACAGACCCTAACTTGACCTTTATTATTTTCAGGTTACCACGAGTAAAAATATTCAAAAAAAATAACTTCTCCATTCAAGTCCAAACCCGTCATTTACTTTTATCACGTTTGTCAACCCACCTTTTGCAACGACGATATATGTAGTTTTGCATTATTAAAAATTATAAAACTTGATATTCTTATTCTACTAATAAAGACAAATCAAACAAGATCACGCATGACTATATTTTTTCGTATACATCGAGAGAAATTTCGAAAATTCTTCACTTGAATTAATAGTGTCAAAAAGTGAAATGGTGGATTTGGACTTGAATGGAGGGAGTAAATGTTTGGATCACTTGAGCTCCATGCATCCAATCATACTTGAGAATGAGGGAATTGAATAAATATTTGCTACTACAGGAAAAGTTAAAAGAGGGATGACAAATAGTTAATTATTGCCTCACACTCGTGCGGGTGTGGTCCAAGCATGGTGGCAGACCAATGATTGCATTTTGCAGACCATATTTTTTAATTTTTTTTGGTGGCAATCAAATTAAACAAGGTTGTATCAAGGAAAATCAAAATTTCTTGAAATTTGGGTTAATTTGTCCTAAATTAACTTAAAAAAATCCCTACATAAATTACCCCGTATTAAAGTTATGACACACAACAAAAATTAATTTAATTTTATACAAAGTACTTTTTTGTGATATGGATTTATTCCATTTACTTTCCTCCATTACCTCTATTCATTAGTTAATTCAAACTTTCAAAGGATGAAATCTTATTTGGAAAAAATTAATAGGTTAAGATAATAGTAATTTTAGAGCCATCAAGTAATATATCATATATGAGATGTTCATCCTTAGATCTAGGCTTCATTCATTCGAACTCTTGCCTATACCCAATTTGAAATTTTGAGAGTTGTTTTTTTTTTTTACAACCTCTCATCTTAACTTAGTGTGTGCTGAAGATACAAAGAAACCAAAGCTTAACCGAAAAAGTAAACATTGAAAAGATTTATTAAGCTGAGATTTATATTACGCTTTTTATAAGACCTTTTCACATAAACATATGTTGGTCGTTGATTATTAAACTAAAATTCCGAAAAATAGTTTTAAAACTCTTGTTACGAGACCATTTTACTAGACTCTGTCACTTGCACTCTAGATGAAATAAGGACATGTTGCATGGCGGGTTCACTTCTAACACAAGGAGTCAAGGATGCACTTCAGGTTTCAGTTCAACGTACCAAACTGTAACACAATCTACGTATCTAGCGTCCACAAAAAAGAAATGCATGCACCATATATCATATATGGCTACTCTTGTGAAACATATCAGTAAAAGCATGCAATAGACCCTGCTCCTACAGCCCCCTAAACAATAACTATATACAGCACAGAAAAAAAAAGACATAAAAATGGTCAAAATGTGGCATGCCACAAAGTCAGAGACCTTTGACAAGGGCACCCACGGAATAACACAGAACAAGAAATATGGCTAATAAAAGACTATTTTTCACTTTTAAAGAATAAAATTTGGCGATAAACAAACGCATATTAAACACATTATTTTTATATAAAAGAAAATAGTATTTCACAAGATATTGTAAAAAAATCGTCTGTATTTAAACGTAGTGTTACATAAAGGAATTTCGCTTTAACTCCATTATGAACTTCACAAATATAATATCTCCATTCTAAACGTTTGACACATTTTCCACTATAAGCATTGCATGCATGAAAAAAGGGACAATTAATGGGAAATACACACGGGGACTAGGGAATGGACCAAGCTATCGTCATTTATTAATGGTCTCACTATGGTTGTGGAACTACAGAAGGCATACGTCGAGTAAAATGCTCTTCTGAACAGAGTAGTTAATTGAGTAAAAACTACTTCCTCTGTTCCAGTGAATTATTAACGTTTCAATTTTGATACAAAATCAAATGCAAGAAATGAAGGAGTATAAAAACAAATATCAAGTAACTTAGTACATAGAAGTCATTATAACTTGCTCATTTACATGTACATTATATGAAATTTGTATAACCTACAACAATATAAGGGTTTATTGTATCATGTATATACCCTCAAGTACTAAACGTTAACAATTCACTGGGACGGAGGGAGTAGTAAGTAGCTCTTTGTTGCATTGTAACGTTGTCAATGTGTGAAAGGGGTATTAAATTTGAAGGGAACCCTACAATACAGAGTAGTTATTTTTCTCTACTTAGCCTCTACTTAGGACTACGCTTTGATGATCAATTTGTTTAACACTAATGATATTTAGTTAGAATAATTAAGTTAAATAAAAAGTCGATTTTCTAAAATAAACGGAGTATATTACTCCGTATTAAGTCAAATTCACATTCCATTGTCAATTTGGTAGTTAAGGTATGGCCTATGGGTCACCTAGACGTAGATCTATACATAATTTTGTTATTCAGTCCATTTTACATTTCCTACATTTCTTTTAAGGTGTCTATAGTTAAACTAATTCTTTCGATCTACAATTTCTACCAGATATATTGACACAAAGCATAAAAAAAATGAACGGGAAAATACTACTACCAATACTATTTTTCGAATAAGTTTTCAATAAATGTCTTATACTAAAAGAAATGGTAAGACATACACCAAATGAAGTATACTCCATATAAAAACGCAAACTCTCAGAAAAGGGAATATGAATTTCTTTAACAAACGAACTACTTATTTAAAATATTATTTTATTATTAATCTTATAATAAAAATAAAAAACAATTTCTCATAAAATTTAATTATACAATAAAATAAAATGCGGAGTATTAAAGTATACTCGTATTTATTATGATTTTACACATAAGACGATGTGTTTTTTTTTTTTTAATTTGTGGTGTCATGTTTTACAACAAAATAAGAATGGAGTAAGGACAAAGAGTGGCATCGAGAGTGGGGGAAAGGTCAAAGAAGACCCATGCGGCCATGCACACGATGTGAAGCTCACATCGGAGGCTCACAAGTCGCCATCAAAGTCACTCCTCCCCAAAAATGGACAGCTCGTCATTTCATATCATTTCCGCACGCACGCGCTAATCTCCTGCATGCCGCACTAATTGACATGGCCACCGTCAACTAGTCACACCCTAATTCCCACCACATACGTACCCAATTTGCCATACTCATAATTCATCTCTCATTAGTCATACGCATCCTTCTTGTACCTAACCAAATCTTCTATGCCTTCATCATTTATTTTTTCGAGTTCTTCCAATTCTAAAAAACTTAGGTCATATTCTTTTCAGCTCAACACCAATAAGTTCAGTTCTAATAAATTCATCACAGCTCCATTATTTTCCTATCTTTATTTAATCACTATTACCATATTTTTATAAAAGTAATAATAATAATAATAATAATAATAATAATAATAATAATAATAATAATAATAATTATTATTATTATTATTATTATTATTATTATTATTATTATTATCTCTCATAAATTTTTTGTCCAACAAAAAGTGTAAAATTGGAGTACGAAAATCAACTTGAAATATATGCAAACACCTTATTTTTGCAGACGACACAAATTTTAAATTATTCACGAATATTATTCGTCATTTTCGATATATATTTTATAATTGATAATTAGTCAATTTGAAAAAAAAAATAATAAAGATAAGATGCAATACGAAAATTAATTGATATCAACACATATTATATAGTTTAATTTTCCAAATCATCATCATCATCATCATCATTATTATTATTATTATTATTATTATTGCTCAATCTTTATTAATGGAAAACATTTTACAAGAAATTAATGGACAACCGAGATACTATCTGGGCCCCCACTCATTTTGCAATACTAAAACAGATCCTAGTAAATATATAAACAGATTATTATTATTATTATTATTATTATTATTATTATTATTATTATTATTATTATTAAAGTTTAAGCTCTAATAAGTTCAGCTCAGCTCTAATAAGTTCAGTTCAACTTTAATAAGTTCAGCTCAGCTCTAATAAGTTCATTTCAGTTCAACTCAGCCTCAATAAATCCGGAAAGAACAAGGCCTTACTCTACCACCCATTTCAACTGTGAGGTTCGAGTTTATAAGCAGTGACAGTAAAGAATTTATCTATTGTGTCTAAAAAACGATGATCAAGGTGAACCATAAAGGAGCCACATGCGTGAAAAGAAATGGAAAAATAGGCAATGAAATCATTTTTTATGAAAAATATTTAATAATAAAAATAAATAAGTTGTTATAAATCAATCTAAAATAAAATTGTGGCGAATCTTTCTGATCCGAAGGGAGTACTTCTCTGCTATATCTATAAATTTCTCGAACTTTAATACTTACATCCCAGTCTTATGATTAACTCTAATGCATATGTTTGTATAAGTTCGCCATTTTCTTTGAACAAAATGATTTGATCGATTATTATCCAAAATCATTAGTCACTACTCACTACTACTCTTCTTATCCATGACTAGTTTATGTCGATCAAATCATATAGGTACACGAATAAAATGTCTAATTTACGTATATTTCAAACTATAAAAGTAAACAAATAACAAAACCTAAGAAATACCATCCACGAAGCTACCACTTTAATATTTACGCCATATCCATATGTTGAAAATAGAGTGAATCAAACAAAGTAATGTTGAGCCAAATAAAAATACAATTACGTCGTAATAATATAACTAATAAGTGATCTTAGTTTGTGGTCCTGTAAACTATAGCTCAATATCTTCTATATTGTATCGGTCTTGCATCACTAGCTACTAAAGAACAAAAACGCAATCAATTTCAAGGGCAATTTGCCACAAACGATACTCCCCAACTCCATAAACAAAAACAAAAACAAAAACCAAAAAAAAAATGTTAGGTGTTGCGTTTCAATCGCGTAAGATATGTTATGGTTAACTAATGCTCTTGAAAAGTCATGTAAAATGACCAATCATAATGGTTAGGTAGGTGGAATTGCATAGGGCTTAATCATCCAGAGATATAATCTTAATACTTTATGATTTCCTAATATTGTCGCATCTATAAAAATAAATATTGTGGTCATACTTCTCGGTATTATTACGAGATTCAGATTACGGAGTATTCTCTTTCGGTAGTCAACCGATATATTTAAAAATTACAAAACTCGGAAGATTAGAGGTTTAGGATCTAATTAGCTAGAGGCTAAAGCCTAGTAAAAAAAAGAATTATAATAAACTCTATCTAGGTATTATTTCATCCATGGATAAAGTGAGAAAAATTTTATCTTATTGTTCTCTAATAAAGGTTATAAAGTTGTGTACAAACCCGATTCTTTTCAACTCGCTATCTAAAATTCATGAACTATCTAAAAGCGAATAAATTATAAGAAAATATTTGTCTGGAGTATTACTATACGTACAACCATGGTTCAATAATTCAACCGCCTATCATATGGTACGAAGTGTACCCTTATCAAGAGCCACCAATACAAGATATATTGGGTGACTATAATTAATTGACTAATTGAGCCCGACATGACCAGGATTTGTGAGAAAGTTCCTCTCATTCATTAGTGATATGTCACAAAATAGCCAAATCAAGAGTCTCAAGACCGAATCAATAATACGGAGTATTAGATAACATGACTATACTATAGTTATCTAATAAGCATGTCAAGTCCGAATCCATGACATGATTATCGTGCCCGCGACTGCAGCCGATACTGAGATTTCGAACCAGAGGTATACTCTAGAAGCTAATTTAAATCTAGACTAAGTAGGGCTCATAAAGCTTAAAGTCAGTCTATAGTCAGAAACATGTGATCAACAAGGTACCAAAGCAAAGCCATACAGCAAAGCAATAAGCATGCAAACTTCCTCAAAAAAATGATGGAAGTCCTTGTCTAAGGAAGCACATAGAGGACCAAAGAAAAAGAGGCATCAAGCATCATTAAGAGGCACCGCACTGGTGTCCTCTCAACCCAACAAAGGCGTACAAAGTTTGAGACATGGTCAAAAAAGATGAACTAGAGAATGACCTTTTGGGCTCTATTCGATCCAAATTTCACAAGTACTAATCCCATGCAAATCATGCTCTCAGTCGCATATTTTAAACAAATGTAGGCGGAAAAGATACGATGGTTGAGGAAAGACAAGAATTTGAGCATACCAAGAAGAACAGAGTAAAAAAAGGCTAACCTTTTTCCAATCTGGGACATAAGAACTCGAGTATTGTGGTTCATTTAGCTTTTGCTTTCGGCTGCATCCCCATTGTACCACCTGGTCCCCACCGCATTCTGGACGTTTTCGGATTCGTGCTCAGCAGTGCAGGCAGAAACGCAACATCACAATTCTGTTAAGTTCAATCAACATAATTAATATTAGTAGACCAAATCATAGTCTTCAAAGTGGTGCTTAAACTATCACAGACAGTGGCAAGTAAAATGATTAAAAAGATTATTCTATAGTTAGTGGCAGATTATACTGTATTAATTAACCGAAAATTTTGGCTTTTTGGAGCTTAAGATTAAGCAGGTGTTGCTTTGTCCTATCATTAACAGAAGAGCTAGCTACTCAGCCGTTGACAAGTAGGCTCCCAAACTCACAAAAGGCACGCAGAAGAATCATGAGCTCCTCTAGACAGTATGGTAAAAATGTAATCTTATCATATAAATATCTGAATTTAGAGGATTATTACTATACAGTAGATAGCTTCATGCAACATATTAGGTAGAACATGTTTCCCACGGAACCGACAAATCGATATGCAATCCAAAAAGAGACATTAATTAATCTAAACATAATGTAGCTAACTCGACGAGCTTCAGAAAGTGTCATTCAGTCATGAGAGATACTTTTATTCAGTGCTTTTACTGTTAAAATTTAAAAAGCTAATCACTCCCTCATAAAGGCATCCATAGCTAATCTGAGAGATTTTTACAAATAAAAGATGTGAAACGCCCCTTAATCTGAAAATGCTCTAGGGCTCCTAGCCATTACTGTGCCGAATACACTAATTCTCAAGCATCAACAGTGTATATATACAGTCTACAGAAACTATCAGCAGGCAAAAACGCAACTTGTGCAGAAATGTTTTCAGTACCACTGATATTAGCATGTACACATACAGCGATTCATGTTATCTGTGTGGATAGCTTATTAAATGGGAGGAGGGTATTGGAGGGAAGGAACAGAAGGGACAAAGGGAAAGGGAAAGGGAAAGGGAAAGGGAAACGGAGCAGCAATGTTAATTTCCTTCCATCAAAAAGAAGAGTAAGGATTTTTGTGGTGGCAACAATAACTAACAGCCAACAATGTTCCGATTATGGCACAATTTCTTTATCTCATATTGTGTCAGCTCATTGATAGAAGTCATTAATCGCCTCATAGTGTACTATCAAGATCTAGGAAACCCTGCCATAACTTCAGACCACACAAGTAGAGATAGAAGATTCAAAGCAATGAAGCATATAATCATGAAGGCACACCCGAACAAAAAAATTACAAAAAATAGAACTGAACAAATAGATTATAAACACTGAGTTACAGACGAATACAATCGGCCCCATATATTAGACTGGCATCAGGCACAACCTTAGAATTGTGAGAACGGTTGCAGATCACATTAGCATACTATGATGGTTTATAAGTCGGATGGAATATTTAGACACATATCTTTATTCCCGTGCACCTAGAGTATACCAGTAATCATAACTCATACTACTCGATAATCATATCCCAAAATCAACTTTGATTTAAAATAAAAAACTGACCCCTTAATAGCAGTGGATAGTAGATGGAAACATGAAAACAAAGTCGAGATTTCGCTGGAGAAAAGTCTATGATGTTAGGATGCTGTGCACAAGAGGTGGGCTTATAAGAGTTATGGAGTCACAGTTAACATTTCATAAGCTTCCCAGTAGACAGTACCTTATTTTCTGACAGCCAATGAACACTCTCATACTAAGTGTGGAATACAGTCAAATTATACAAACTTGCTAAGTAAACTTAGTAAATTATGAACAGATCGTTCAGTGGACTTGATTGCAGAAATCTCTGCATTTACTTGGGTCTGTAATTCTGAATAGGCTACTTGTTTTGATGAAATATAGTGAAGATTCTGGGCCAGAATAGTGTGGTCTGATAGCATAAACTGAAACCAGTAACAAAAAATGGCAGGGTAATGTTCAGCACCATACAAGCATGTACGCAAAGACACATATTTGTTGGTGGTCAGCCATCTCTAGGTCTAATTTTTTATTGACCATCAAACATAACCCAATACTCATATTCGATAACATGCTCAACTGTTAGTCCAAAAGATCATAGAGAAAACACAAGTGGTATTAGATAAATCGAACTGGGCCAAACAGTTCTTAAGAGTCTGGATAACATAGGTGTCCAGACGCTCTTCAGAGGCCACGGTAACTAGAGCCAAGTGGTCTAAAAGGGAAAGACGCAAAGGCAAAGTGCTGCGTACTAGTACTTCTTTCCTTATCCACACGTGCTCAATTGAAGAATGTAGCATAACATCAGCCTAATCTAGTACAAGAGCAATGTCCTTCAGAAGCATTTCTCCAAACAGACCGTGCAGTGAGTAGGTTAAGGAAGTTTAAAATTCAATGTATTTTATCACAACAATGTGATGAGATTCCAGTTCTTGTAGTCACAAGGTGTTACTGGCATGAAATCCTCTGATAAGCCTAGAAACTAAAGCTTTAAAACAAACTTAAAATCACTCTGAGCACAAAAGATAGTCCCCATTGCCATGCTACTAAAGAACTTCAAGTGGATGTTATTAGTTATTACAAATATGACATGCAGGTATTCGAAAATCAACTATTAAAACTCGAAATCTCAACAAAGCACCACAGGCTACATGAAAGAAGACGCGCACACACACACACACAAGAAAGGACAGAAGAGCTTGCTATCTAGCTGTGTGAAACTGCAAAAAATTCTTGTGTTCAGATACTTTGTAAAAGAGACAGCTAGACACAATATGAATGATAAACACAAGGCCAATTTGTAGATTAGATACAAACTTAGTGAAACTTTCACGAGAGGAAAAACACATACAGTAGACGTGAATAGAGAAACAAATCATCATTTACGGTCACATCGGAGACAAATGTAAGAGCCACTCATACCATCCATTTCATGCAATGGTTGTTGCAAGTCTCCAGAAACCAATGGCCATCTTGACTAATTCTGGTTTCTTGTATCAAATACTCGTAACAGATTTAGAATTCGCCCTTAAGCTGTAAAGCTGACTTGAATGGCTCCAATATGAATGTTGGAAAGGATAAGAGCCTTCCTCAAAAGCTTCATTCGTGAAGGAAACTGAACTCCCGCGCAAATCAGGGCCAAAGAGAGACAGGGATGTCCACAGCATAGGGTCAAATATGATGATACTACCTCAGCACTTCAAAGTCGTGCCACAATAGTTGTAAACCTGTAATTCGGCAATCCCAGCAATTCCTGCATAAAAAATATACTCGGTATATAAGTTTTAAAGCCATCCACATCGTAACACAAAGAGAAAACCGCTACAGAAGAATGATTTGCTCCATCCAAATGTTCAATGATTTCAAAGGATAAACCTTCTTCAATACCTAAGTCACAGTCTCACAGATTACTACTCCGTAGGTGAAGATCGTTGGCAACTTGGCAGTAAGCTTTACTTCCAAACACATCAAGTTTCACAAGATAAAAAAGTTTTGCAAAAAACATAATCCATAAAGACAAACAATCCATACTCGACAAAGCCAAGTAATTAGATAGAAGATTCACACTAAAACACACTTGAAAGTGCCATGGAAGATAAAATACAATTCTTTTAAAGTAAAAGCCTAAAAGGCAAAACTCAAATAAATATAACAACAAACTATTCGACCCCTTCTTTTTTTGCCCATGAAAACAACATAACAATCTGAAGCTTTTAGCAAGTCCATAAACACCAGCATGCCATATAAAAAACGCCGAACAAAGCATACACAGAAAGGTGGCATGTGCATGACAAAGTCATATCAACCAAACATTATCAAGGCGGCCATTATATTCAGACTATTGTTTGGTTTTGAATAAGCCTATGACTCTTTCTCCATATTAATAAGGCCAACATTGTTGCTTAGCCAGTTTATGCAGTTGCGAAATGTCGTGGCGTGGATATAAGGAAGGTTAATTGCAACTTGTTTTTACATGACCCTATGACTTGTATTGGTTCAGTATTATAGCAATATATTGGCCATGGATCGGTCAAATCAATCAATTACAGACCGTATCTGTCAAATATCCCATAAGGTCCTTCATATATCAAAATATATCGTCAGTGTAATTGTCAAGTAATCATCTCAACCAAAAGTTTACGTCGATGGTTCGGGTTCCAAGAACGGTTTTATACTTCAACACAACCCCCTCACACGAATATCCTTTACGTATCTATCCATACTCAACATATACGATACTCAAAACCACGTTAATTTATCATCAAAAACACCATGACTTAATCGTGTATCAGCCAAAGAATTCCTTATTTCAACACTACACATAAAATTTCACCAATCATATTCCTGTCTAAACTTCCGCCCTCCTCATAATCATCATACATGACCTAAATAGAATCATACGACGTTACAAACATTCAACGACGATCTTTCCTTTTTAACCATCTTACATTACCGCATTACCGCAATACTATACTAATCAGCAGTTCCGACTAACAGACAATCAACTTCAGTTACATTCATCAAAAGAACTCAATCGACGATATCGAAATCGACTCACAATAGGCGAAATTCACCATTAGATTGATCGAAGGCGAAAATAACATCATCAATTACATTAATCAGGATAAAACTAAATCAATTGTTCAAGAAACCTAAATATTAGTTCGTAAATATTAGTATCACACACAATCAAAACCCTAGAAAACCTAAAAAAACAACAGAAATCAGTCACAATTGAGAAACTGCAACAAAAGTAAAATTAAACAAAATAAAAATAAAGAAATGTGCGATTAAATATGAAGAACGTAGATTGAAATAATCAAAGAAAAAGAGATTGAAATTATACCGAGAAAAAGTTGAAGGTTTTGGTTTAAACTTTGAAGAACGTTTGTGTGAGTATATATATGGTTATATATACGTACTCAACAATTTTGTACCTCAACCGCGAAATTTAAATGCTGTTTATGCGTGTCGCCTGATTTTATAAAAGGATTTAGAGGGACGGTGTCGTTTTTGTTGCGGGTTTGTTGGGTTTCGGACGAGTAAGATGTGGATTGTGGATTTATAAAATCGAGTTTGATCGGGTTATGATGTCGTAGTTGGATTTGTTTTCATTAATTTATCTACGACTTGTTGGATAATTTTTCAAATCTTATGACTCGAATCCTTTTTTGCTCTTTAATTTCTATTCTTTTTATAGTTTTAAATGACAACATAATTGTATGAGAGCTGAGAGTTAAACGACATTCTAATTTATGATTAACTGAACACATTAATGTCGAGAGTGATTCCAAAACAAGCTAAGATGTCACATGTGATTACAAAATCATCAAACTAAAGCCGAGAAACAAGTATGCGTGATATATATTTGTAATAAATGGGACTGAAATTCAACATGTTAGCACAAAAAAGACAAAAATGCATTAAACAATTAACAAAGTAAATGTAACATGATTCAACATGGTTAACTTATAATTATGATAAACTGGACGAAATTCAGCCAAGAAGAAAGGTAAATCGCAAAATAAAACATAGTAAAGTAAGAATAAAGGAAGGATGTATTACAAATCACACGACAACAAAGGAAAACATAAAAGCGTTGAGTTGCTAGGTTGAACATGAAGCCAATGGCAATGGGCTAACTAGTGGTACTTGGTAAATCATCAGCGGTGGGTGCTTTATTTGCCAATGCATTTAACTCGGCCGTCTACATCGCATCCTACTTTGCATAGGTCGCTTCTTTGACCGAAGTCTCCCGTTACGTGCAAACAATCGAAAAAGTCTATCGACTAGGGCTCTGCTACTGGGTAACTAATGGTACTATAATCTCGGGTGTTTGGTGAATCACAAGCGGGTGTTTTATTTACCAAAGCCTTTAACTCGGCCTTCTGCCTAGCGAAAAAAAATCGAAAAAGGCTAACAGTTCGAGATCGGATTGTGAGTAACTCTCAGATTTTTCTAGGATCGATTCCATTGTGGCACAAAACTACAAAAGATAATATTAATGATAAGATTGTTAGATTAACAAATCTAACTGAGTCTTCTTTAAAAATTCAACTGCTACTCTTCAGTTCTCGCTGTCCAATGACAAAAGGCATGACATAAAAAGGACTGAGGCCGAAAAGGATCCCTTTCTGCAGCCCTACTCGTTCATCCCCTGCGTGTCTCGAGGACGTTTGTGAAAAACTTGCAACTCGCAAGTTATTTTACCATATCTAGACTTGTTCAGTAATCTTCTTCTTATTTCTTTCCTACTCCCTCTACTTCCATAGTGTGAGTGTTCTCTTTAAGCCTGCATATTTAAAAACTATTTTGCGAGGATTGCTGTTGCTGAAAAAAAAAAAACGTTTTTTTTTTTTTTTGTGTTTTGTTTGTTTTGGATGCCGGTTTAAATGT
>JAUEKU010116861.1:0-21610 GCA_032274805.1 Gypsophila paniculata
AACCGGAATCCAAAAAATCCTTGGACCGAGGACCAGACCGGAATTTTTGATTCCGGTTTCGGTCCGGACCGGAAAATGAACACCCATACCACTCACCCAGCCAACCCCTCCTGCACCACAGTGTCGTGAATCCACCTCCGTCGAACCCACCACCCATCTAAAGCCTAACTACAAAAATCCTAACCACCCACACTAACCCCTCCCACAACCTCCCCACCTCGCGCAGCCAACCCTTCCCCGCTGATCGGAGCACTCCAACCCGAACACCACACTCAAGAGGACCGTCGCACTTTAATTACGTAAATGAACCAAAAAAATATAAAAAAAAAAAAAGCATAATTAGGCCTTTTTTTAAAAAAAAAAGCATAATTAGGCCTTTTTAATCGAATTGAAATCTACTATATCAATATAATCATGTTTTCAAATTGAATGAGTTAATCAACAACTTATTAATTTTTTTTTTTCTAACAATTAATTAGACTTTTGTTAAAAAAAATAAATTAGAAATGAAATATAAACTGAACTTAAGACCGACCAAAAAAAAGGAAAAGACGTAAACGGGAGTGGGAGGCGACTTGGAGTAGAGGTGTGAGGGGGAGTCGTGCATGCAAGACTTGTTTGGCGTATCTTGGTAATTCACAGCTTCATACGGAAAATGATAAAAACATAAAAGGGAGGGAGTCGGCAAGAGTTAAGGTGAAGAAAACTTGAATGAGGGTGGGTGTTGGGTGTTAGCAATATACAAGCACCTTGGATTTCGGAATCATCAATTCATCATCATCATCATCATCATCCTGATTGTTGTTCAACGGCGGGTGGGATCTAGGGCAGTGAATTGAAGAAAGAAAGAGTGGAGAGACTCATCTGTGAAGAGTAAGTATGAGGACTCAGCAGGGTGTGGTGTGAGTGAGCGAATGAATGAATGGAATATATAATATGATGAATTGTGTTGCAGAAAATAGAAAGGAATGGAGTGCATGAACTCAAGATGCTCGGCCAAGACGACGGTGGAATGGAAGAAAGGCTGGGTTTTGAAATCAGGAGAAGCTGCTCAACTGTGCTTCAATTGCGGGTTCTCTTCATTATCATTTCTTCTTGTAACCAGTAACCCTTCCTACTTACTACTTACTACTTACTACTTACTCATTCCTATATTTGATTTGATTGCTGCTCAGATCTGCTTATGCCAACTCACTCTTCTGCCATACTTTCCATTTGGATGAACCTGGTTGGCGACACTGCAGTTTTTGCAACAAGGTTCTCCTTTGTTCTCCCTCTTTTACTCTTCTCCCTTCACCTTAACTCCTTGTCCTTCCTCACTTCTTTTCCTTTTCTTACTGCAGCGTCTCCATTGTGGTTGCACTGCTTCCGCTTCCTTCCTTGTGCTCCTTGATTTTGGTGGTGTCTCCTGTTCTACTTGTCTTCCTCCTCCTCCTCCTGCCTCCCTTTCCGTAACTTCCCTCCCTCTTTTACTTCTATACCTCTTCACCCCAACACATGTTTCAAACCCACTTCTACTTGACCTCCTCCTCCTCCTCCTTCTATTGACTTTCCTTCTTTCCTGCTTTTCACTTGCTTCCATTTTGCATCGACTTTTATGTGTTTCCACTGTTTTTTCAGTTTTCTGTCTTATACGATTCTTTTCAGGCTCATCACGTTGCTTTTGCAGCAGCATATAATTTCTAAATTTCTCTACGACCCCAGGTTCTATAGACCTAACTTGTCTATTTTGAGGCATAATGTTCATGTTGCTGTCCCTGTCTTCTGCTCTAAATTTTTGATATCGAGGTTAAAGTATACTGCAGATAATTAGCTTTACCAAAGTCCAGCCATAAGCTACTCCCTCCTTCCCGCGATGTTCCTCCCATTTGTTTTTTGCGTCGTGACTTTTTTGAAAATTTAATTTTGTGTTCATTTTTTGATAACAAATGTAAATATCTCATTATCATATTATAATTATTGTTCTTTGCCAAACAATCAAAGCAATGCTCGTTGTAATTTTCCTTGAGCCTTGCAAAAACAGTGTGTATCTGATCGCAACATGGCCGCATGCATTGATCCCCCTTACTCGACGTGAGCGATATCCCTAGGCACGAGAAATAATTTTCTTATTTGTCAGGGCCTTGGAAATCTGGGGTGTTCACGGGTGTGTCAAAATTTGTTGTTAATGCTGTGATGCAGGTCATGAGAGATGGAATCTCTTGCGAAGGTCAAACTTTGACGAAGTATATCAATACTAATGATCTGCAGAACTCTCAAATTAATAGTAAGCTGGACTCTGTTACCATCGATAATGGGAATACTTTGACTTTGGGCAATAATGTTGAGATTAATGTGCGTAGTTATTTTTCTCGACCTCATACAGATCTCACCGATAGAATTTGCGGGACATTAAAGTCGGAAGCCAATGGTAGTTCACGTGGGCCAGTTGACTGGAGGTTGTCCAATTTGTCTCATGTGCTGAATGGACCCACAGTTCATGCTCAGCCTAGTGAAGATAATAGCTATGCAGAGGTGAAGGATACGCAAGGTCCACCACTTCCAAAATTGAATTGTAGCCTTTCCTCACCTGAAGAGACCTTGAATTTCGACGACTCCAGTCTTTTCAGTGGCATTGAAGGAGACAAGAGCAGACCATCCTTCTGTCAGACGGGACAAAGGCCTCGACTTCCCAAGCCACCAAAAAGTTATCCCACCAAAGTTTCTGATGCAAATAAAAGCCCATTTTCAGCAATGCGGGTGGCACGACCTCCTGCTGAAGGGCGGTTGAGGAACCAGCTACTTCCGCGCTACTGGCCTAAGATCACGGATCAAGAATTGCAGAAGATATCCGGGGAGTATCCTCTAAATGCTGTTATTGTCTGACTGTGCTCGTAGTTTTCATGTTGTGCATGTCTTCACTAAAAAAATATTATGCCGCTGTTAATTTTTAGTATGTTTACTGTGTTAGTAACATACCTTAACTGCACTGCCCTCTAGCTTGAACTCCACAATTGTACCGCTTTTCGAGAAGGTACTTAGCGCTAGCGATGCTAGTCGAATTGGTCGCTTGGTCCTCCCCAAAGCATGTGCTGAAGTAAGTTTGTAGCCATATGATGAATTTCAATGGATGAGAAGGGGTTTATTTGTTTGTTACGGAGTATATTATATATGGAGGATCGGTTGGCTCACGTATATTTCTCCATGCAGGCATATTTTCCTCCTATTAATCAATCAGAAGGTCTTCCATTGAAAATACAGGATGTTAAAGGGAATGAGTGGGCATTTCAGTTCAGATTTTGGCCCAACAACAATAGTAGAATGTACGTTTTGGAAGGTGTGACGCCTTGCATACAGTCCATGCAGTTACAAGCTGGTGATACAGGTATCTATCAGCCTCATTGTTGCCTGACTTATATATCGCTTAGCTGCATAGAATACATGTTATAGTCACAAGTGAGCAATGGTCACATGCCTCAGTCTCAATGCCGCCACATCATTTTTACTCCTTTCCCATCTTTACCCTCTCTGTGTTCTTGCTCTATCAGCCCCCTTATTTCCATAACCTGCTTGTAGCAGTTGCAGTTCTTTATGAGGGTACATGTTAACCCACCCCACATCATTTCAGGACTAAGGATTTGAATTTTCTTCCCACCATTATTTAAATGGTAGAAATTACTAGGTAGAGGGTTGTACCCAACCAAAAGGAACATACAGTTAATCGAAAAAAAAAAGAAACAGATTTCAAAGTCCAAATAACAAAACAAAATGAATCTAGTTTTGACTCGACCTCTGAACATCCAGACACGCCACTTCATAACTTCCCCCAGAATACTATAGATTATAGAATCCATGGGGCAAGTAGGATCACTGATCTTCCCTCGTTAGTTGCTCGCCAAAGGCAGGTCATTCCATCTTGGTTGAGCTCCATTGATGACCAGTTTGTTCTTATTAGCCCATTCCACACAGATCGCCGCATAAAAGAATGCGAACCAAACTTTCCTCTGAAATGGATGTAGATGCGTAGACCCCCAAAGTTCAAAGAGCTTCCATGATTTGGGTGGAATGATAATACAATAATTCCACCAACAACAGATATTGCACAAGATACCCACAGTGAAGAAGCAAATGATTCACTGTCTAAATTTCAAGGCTAAGAAGCAAATGTACTGTCATCTGACTTTCTTTCTGCTGCTGTGAAATTTCTGATGTGGGCATATTTGAACTATTTGTAACTGTAAATACACCTATTTCCGATGGTTCACTATCATCCTCTAATTATGATATCTTCGTCATAGTTACATTTAGTAGGATAGATCCTGGAGGAAAACTTGTCATTGGATATCGGAAGGCATCAAATGTTCTTGAAACCCAGGTTTTTTCGTTGAACCCTGGCACATTTTATCTTTCTAGAAGCAATTATGAAATTGGCTAATAATTTTTTTTTTGTTTCTTTCAAAACCAGGATACGGAAACATCATTAGCAAACTCTAGCGGCCCACCATCTGCAGAAAGCTTTTACTCTGATGTCACCGACGGCTTGGCGGCTGGCGGTGTTGGTTTGGCTCTACAGTCAACAAGAGTAGGACACGACCATCTCAATGTTCTTCCCGCACAGTCAGAAATGGTGAAAGGGAAAACTGTTTTGAATAAGTGTGAGACACTAAGCAGGGAGAATGAGAGTCCATTGCAGAAGCCTAAGCTGACACCCGAAAAGAAAAGAACGCGAAATATTAGTTCTAAAAGTAAGAGGTTGATCATGCATAATGAGGATGCTTTTGAACTTCGACTTTCATGGGAGGAGACTCAAGATCTGCTTCGTCCACCGCCTAGTTTAGAACCAAACATTGTCATGGTTGACAATTACGAATTTGAAGAATATAGCGTAAGTTATACAAAGTAATATATTTCCTTTTAAAAGAACATAACTTCCATGGATTTGTAGCATGCTGGATTCTCGCCTGTTCTTGGATGTAGATACTTGTGCTTTTTCTGCTAACTCATCACTATCTTCAATTTTTTGTGCTATTAGGAACCTCCAGTTTTTGGGAAAAAGACATACTTCATCAATCAACTATCCGGGTGAGTTAATTTGTTACATTTTTGAGTAAAATTTCAAGTCCATTTCCCATTTAATTTGTTTCCTTCATAATGGTTTTTTTATCAATTATATAAATCTGCCTTTTTATTAACATTCCTTAATTACTCGTGAATTTAAAATTTAATACCATCCAGTTTACTGTAGTGGATAATGTCCAATGTGTTTGCCTTCCAAAACTAATTGTTTTTTTGAAACCTCGTACCTTAATTTAAAAAAGCGCGCCATGGGCGCCACAAATAAGGCACTAGCCAAAAAACCTCAGGGCACCTTAGGTGTGCATAGTAAACCAGGCACAGTAAGCGGCGTACACTATTAAGCAATATCCAGATCTTTACCATGTAGATGTTAATTACGTCACTCACGCTAGCCCATTATGCTTACTATTGAAGTATGAATCTTAAAAACGGGCATTGCTGCCCAAACAGTAGTCGTTTTTAAAGAATACTCCCCTCCCATCCAAACCAAAAGATTACATTGACTTTTTAACACTATTTATGTGTAGAGAATCTTTGATATTCCGTAAAGCATAGGAGTAAAATATACTCATGTGAGATTTTATTTGATTTATATTCATGAGTACAATAAGCATATCAAATTTTTATAATTTTTTATAATGTATATAGCTAAAGATATTCGTGTTGTAAAATGTGTCTCGATAAGTGTGATAAAGTCAATGTAACTTTTGGTCTGGATGAGAGGGAGTAGTTTTTAGTAGGTTGGGAAGACCATTTGTGATTAATGTTAGCCTTAAAATGCCTTAATTTTTGCAAAACTAGCCTTTGGTGGACGTCTGAAGAAATTTTTAATGAGGTAGGAATTCTGATGAAAATTTATGCTTCGTATGAGGTATAAGTTTCGAAAGAGTGATATTAAAAAAGGTGCAATTAGTCAATTACCCTAGCAATTTATTTGTAAAGATTAAAAGCAACTACTCTCTGTAATGTGATATTCTTTCATGTGTTGTCTACCCTACAATTATATGTGTCGAAGGAGGAGAAATGCATATGGCTTCTTCTTGTTGCTGTAGCAATTGCAAAAATGGCTTTGTGATATCCTCAATGAAATGCAGGGTGCAAGACCAATGGGCTCAATGTGATAAATGTTCAAAGTGGAGGAAGTTGCCAGCAGATGTTCTCCTTCCACCAAAGTGGAAATGTTCAGAAAATGTCTGGGATTCAAGCAGGTATGCAACGTTGGCATTGTTTAATGGTCAAATTACAAGGATTGGTGTAACATTGGCCTCTTAAATACCCTTCCGTGTTTTCTCGTAGATCTTCGTGTGGGATTTCAGAGGAAATCACTTCAAAAGATCTTGAAAGTATTTGCAGAATAAACAAAGGTTCGTCAAAATATTTTGTTTCGCTTGCAGGATTTCAACATTATGCCTTGTTCTGTCTCTAGTTTGTATAGCAGACTGACCGTTGACTTTTGGGAATGTGGTTTCTGAGAACGTTAGGTACAGACACATACGAGAAATATCAGCAATTACTAAAATTACTCCAACTTTCAACTTTCTCCCGTGTGTCCGTGCCTACTGATTTTGCCATTCAACTAAATTTCGTGTCCCCTTTGTGTGGCAATACTAGTTAGTATCCCACTCGTGGTGTTGGCAAACGGTGAAGTCAATATTTCCAAGCCTGACCATGGACATTAACCAGTTCTTTAAGTGAGACATGGCAAAAAGAAATGAGTGTGCTACATATATTTAAATGGAATAAAATGCAGAGAGGAGTAGCCCTATAAACTTTCATACTAACACATTCCACTTATGCTTGTGATGTTGTACAAGTAACCAACACATGACCCTAACTGCAGTCCACTGCACAGGACTCTATTAGGAGTACTACTGTATTTTATTCGTTCGAATATAATGACTACCATCTCCCACGTCAAATGTGCTGGGTCTGATGGATAACTCTATGAATTGATTAGCCATGCATGGAATTGAACCGTTAGACTTTTTGTGAACTAAGTTCTTCAGGATCAGATGAGGTAATGGACAAGCGACTGCAACATTATTGAAATTTCTACTAGTATCGTTCAATTTTTTTCTCAGTCCAAGCTGTGTTCATTTTACTCCAACCCAAAAAGTTTCCACAAATAGTCAATGAGGTTCTGCACTCATAATTTCAGATTTGAAGAAAGTGAAGATAGCAGAAAGCTTCGTCTTAGGGCAAGGATGTGAACCTTCAGGCTTGGATGCTCTAGCTACAGCTGCCACGCTGGGTGACAATACAGACCCATCAGCGGGTGCCACCACGAGGCATCCAAGACACCGTCCTGGTTGTTCTTGCATTGTCTGCATTCAACCCCCAAGTGGGAAAGGCAAGCACAAGTCTTCATGTGTATGTAATGTATGCTTGACGGTGAAACGACGGTTTAAAACATTAATGATGCGCAAGAAGAAGCGTCAGGGCGAACGTGAAGCTGAGGTGGCTTTGCAAAAGTGCCATGTCCCGTCAATCAAAAGACCCCGACTTGTAACGAATGCGTCTATAGATGGTGGGATATCAGAGAATGTTTGTCTAGAGAATGATATCCAAGAACTTATAGAGTCAGAAGAAGGTGAGAGCAGCAACAAAGGTTGCATAGATTTGAACTGCCATCCTATTCGTGATGACGATATTAGAGTGGCTGTTGAACCAATTACAGATACGATAAGCCTTGCTCAAACAGATATAGATCCGTTAGATATGTACATGAGTTCAAATAAGCTAGCAAACTTCCCGGACACGCAGCAAACAGATGATAATTCCTATCTTCAACAACCCAGGGCCAGCGGTGAGGAATGTTTGTCCTCTGGAGACGATGTGCAGGAGCAGGAAGGCGATGATCAAGGTCCAAAGAAGTGCACTTTAGACTAGCAGAGGGTGGTCTCATCTTGTTGACTGACATTGGTATGTGAGTCCGTCATATGGAATATTATACCTGGAATCGAACTGGGATGTGAAGGTGTGAATCCAGACCATCTGACTGGATCCACTAAAGATTTTGATCCATTTCATAAGCGTGCTTTTCATCGTTGCCAAGTTTTGGCAGTGGTAAGATGTGTCCTGAGAGAAGTAAAGCTTTGGTATGATGACCTTGTTTTGCAGTTTCTTTTTTGTGGATGCTTGCATACTCCCAAAATTTTTGCTTCAGATATACAGCACAGGGACATTTCAATGCGTGGAATCCTCCCGACACTTATTGCAGTAGTTATGATACGTCCCATACAACTATACAACTAGGGGAGAGCATCGATCGGATATCTTATCCGAATTGAACCTTCAGATCGAGTATCCGTATCTGAATTTACATATTTTCATTATCCGATATTCGATCCAAACAACATAGGATATCCGATATTTGATACCAGAAATTGCGGTCATATGATGTATATTTGATATCCGAAATATTTGGATACCTAGATTGGTTAGTGTTGAGGATATTTTACAAGCCAGACTGCATTGCCACAACTTTTTATTTTTCCTACAATAGCCACAGCATTTTCTTTACAACCACAATATTTGTAGTGTTCTAATTAAGCAAGATTTATATTTCTTCAACACAAAGTAAATTAGCAATTTTAATCAAATTTAATCACTCAATCTATTTCATTTATTTAGCCTTGTAGTCTTTTTATAGCATTTTAAATCAATCAATCAATCATGTTTCTATGTTAATCAACATTTTGCATTCAAAGTGACATGTTGTCATGTGCAATGCTTTCATGTATAAAGAAATATGATGGTTATATATTTATTTTCTGGTTCCATTTACTTAAATTTTGTGTTGATTTCTTATGTGACTGAAATGGAGTAAAACATTAAGCAAGTCAACGAGTAGACCGTTAAAGCATGCCTTGTCTAATGTCTAGAACACTGAACAAGCATGCTATGTCTATAATGAAGCCATCCGGACGGAATATCTTGTTCTTCATCATTATGGACGCGGAATGGTCATCCTTGAATCCTTCAATAGAAGGGCTAAAAGTTTGATATAAAAATTTGATATTTTTATTATATTCGTTGACAAAAAATAAAATAAAATCATGCATCAATGTATTTTCTGTTAAATAAATTTTAAAAAAAATAGTATTCCCAATACTTTTAAAATAAATGATAAAAATAAAAAATATATGAAATATACTCATACGTATAAAAAAAACACAATAGCTCTCAAGTGAGATCGTCAATTGTAATAAAAAAAAAAAAGAGAGAGAAGGGTGGTAAATTGGTGTAGGAGTAGAAGAGTAGAGGGTAGATGTAAATGGGAAGGTGAAAGAGGAGACGTGAGAAGGGTGAAGTTGGAGGAGCGTGTTCCCCACCAAAACAAGAGTCACTGCCTGGGGTCTCTCATCTAAAATCTGTGTCATTGATACACACAGACACACAAACAAACAATAGTCAGTCTCTCTCTCTCTATATATATATATCTCTGCTCTGTGTGTGTGGCTTTGGAAATCGAGCAGGCAGCAGGCGATGGAGAAGAAGGGAGGAGGAGGCATAAGGGGGGCCCACCACCGAAGAGCGCATTCAGAGGCCAGCTTCCGGATGAGTGAGGACATGGATGCATACATTGGATCCTCTAATGAGGAGATGGAGATGGAGATGGAGATGGAGATGGGATCGGAGGACGACCTTTTCAGCACCTACATTGACGTCCACAAGCTGGGCTCCACCTCCTTGGGTGAGATCATGGAGGCCAAGAAAGCCATGCCTCCCGACAAGCTTGCTGAGCTCTGGTCCGTTGACCCCAAGCGTGCTAAGAGAATCCTTGCCAATCGCCAGTCTGCTGCTCGATCCAAGGAGCGCAAAGCTCGTTACATTTTGGATTTGGAACGTAAAGTTCATACCCTTCAAACCGAAGCCACCACTCTTTCTGCCCAGCTCACCCTCTTTCAGGTTCCCTTTCTCTTTCTTTCTTTCTTTCTTTCTTTTTCTGCTTTCTCTTCATTTTCATCCTCTCTAGCTTCCTTTTTTCTTATTTTCTTTCCTCCTCCTCCCATCCTCTTTCAGCGCGACACCACTGGCCTCACTTCTGAAAATGCTCAACTTAAGCTTCGCTTACAGTCTATGGAACAACAAGCCCACTTGCGCGACGGTATCCCTCTCTTCTTCTACTCTCCTCATCCCTCCTCTCCCTTTTATATTACTATTTTTCACCCAATGCCACTATGCCATCTCATTCTCATTTCTTCACTCCTCTTTTGTCATCTTTCCATTTCCAGTAGCGTTACTAAAGCACCAATTGTACTGTGTGGGGTTGCGTGTGCCTCTATTCATCGTCAACTACTAGCTTATATTTTATACACAGTACAATTATTAGGTGATCGACTGCTGGCAGTGACAAACCATCTGAACCAAGTCTTTACCAAAATTTAATACCATCCTTGTCTTCCTTGTTTCTATCGCCATTCTTGCTTTACTAGTCTGCGTTCACATTTACAGTATACTGTTAGAATATCAATATCAGATCTTGAGTTCTATAATCCGTAGACTCTAGTAATCGAGTAATCGCCTGGTTCAGTTAGCATCTACACATGAATGTACCTAGTTGCTCAATCAAATACATATATCCCTATAAGTAGATTTGTATGATGCCTCATTGCCTCTTATTCTTATTCTTATTCTTATTCTGCCTTTGTGTTTGGGCAGCACTCAATGAGGCATTGAAGCAAGAAGTTGAAAGGCTTAGAGTTGCTACCGGAGAACTAATGGGTCCTTCAGAGTCATTTAACTTGGCATATAACTCCTCTACCTTTTACTCGATTACTCAGCAGAATCATGCTCATTCTGGTCAGCAGATAATGCAGTCACCTATATATAATCATTCCGAGGCTAATATGCGGTATTTGCATTCTTCAATTAACCCCCAGAGCTCCTCCGAGTTTCTGTCAAATGACCCTCTTGGAAGATTACAAGGGCTTGACATTGGTAGCAGAGAATCACCTATTGTGAAATGTGAAGCAGCCTCCATGTCTGCCGGAGAAAGTAGCTCGACATTTTGATGCACTGGCTAACTTAGTCAGAGAGTGTGTTTGATAGATTGTCCATAGATTAATTTTGTTCAATCAGACAACCCACTTTATTCTTCCCATTTTTTATTCAATCCGTATCCTTTCCCTGGATCAAGCCTAATCATTCGTCCGGAGACTCCACTAAAGGAGAGCTCCTCTCTTTGTCTTCTTTTTTTCTTTCTTTCATGAAGATTACTTTATCTAAGAATTTAACGGTGGTCCAATGTATACGCCTTAAAGGTTATCCGTCAGTCCGACTACGCCTGAAGCCCTTCCTGCTTTTCCTCTTTATGAGCTTGTAACTTGAATTTGTGTTCCAGAAGCTCTGTATAAATTCTAAATTTAATGTGAGGTACATTTTTATACACAATCGATAGTCTTTCATTGCTATATTATATTCTGTATGACTAGAGATCATATTTTTGAAAATTTAGTAACAAAGCATCAATACATCCAAGATTTTCGAACTATAAATTTAGTGCCCCTTGCCAATCGCCATCAAATCTCTACTTGAAAAGTTGCATCTTTTTATTTTACCAAAAGATTGCAATGATAATATTGACTATTGAGTATCACTCAGCTTTAGATCGAATAATCTCATAAATTCAAATCTCTTCACTTTGTATTCATCAAATAGTACATACAAACAATTATATTAAAACTATATCCCCTTCGATTTTCATGTCTTGTTTGGATAGCAAAATAGGAGGGAAAGGAAGGGGAGGGGGAAGGATGGAAGGAAAAGGGAGGGAAGAGGAGGGGGAATGAGGGAGATCAATTTTCCCTCTAAATTTTTGCTTTGACGAAGGGGAAATAACATGTTTTGGAAGAGAGAAATGGAGGATTCATTTTCCCTCCCCTTCCAAATCCCTCGCCCCCATTTTACTAACCAAATAACAGATTTTCAATCCTTCATTTCTCTCCCCTCTCTTTCCCTCCAAATCCACCTATCCAAACACACCCTCAATGTTTATCAAAACATGAGCACAATTTTCAAAGATAAACTCTTCCTCTCCACAATGTTACATCATTGAAGATCACACGTGTTCACTAGATGAGAGGAACACTTTAGGTTGAAGTAGCGATAAATCTATGTTGTACGTGATTACATATGCTGTATAGTTTTAAAAGTTTTGCAACAATCATTACATCAAGGAAAAAATTATTAATTAAACGCTTAATAAATTACTAAAAACATCAACTAATACCTTGGAACACTTACAAGTACTATCAATCTATCATGTACTCTATAAATTTCATGGCCGCTTAGATTGAGGTAACTTGTGACTGTTCACACAAAAAAATTTAAGAAAAAAATGGGATACTAAAATATGAGAATATCACATTACTTTCCAGTTTCCACCCTTCACCAGTCACCACCACTTAACCGCTAATTTCCTAATTTGTGCCTTGGGTTGGCCTTCATTATCTTGATAACAAGTACTCTAATCCAAAAAATCTCTAATATTTTACCATCACCGGCTATGTGGAAAGTAACTAAAGAACAGTCTACATGAACAATTGTAAGAAATAAGAGAGTTTGGATGATCAGCTCAATATGTGAAAGACAGGATCGGGCTGACTGATTATGATTTGCCATGACAACTTATATCACCTCAGAAGATCAACACAGGCTTGGGTAGAAGCCAGAAGATGTCTTGAAGTCTGTAAGGTCTCCAATCATTTGCATAGATGTTTGGTGTGCCTCCACCCCTTTGTAGTCTGTGTTGCAACCCCATACCCTAATGGTAAGCCTGCGACACTTGGGAGATGCCTTGCCAAAATATAAACTATACCACTCAATCAAGTCATTCTTCTTTATATTGCCAAGAACCTCTGCCTCTTTCTCCGCTAAATCAAACATGTACCTGAAATTGGCGACATCAAAACTCTCATTTCTACAGTAATATTTACAGAGTCTTCATAACAATTAAGCTTAGATAGAATATGGTAAACCTCTTATCCACGACTTGATTCCAATGTCGGTCGGTCTCATACGTCAAAGATGGATCTTTCTCTAGTAATCTTGCAATTAGTCCACTCTTAAAACTCTCAAAAGATCCATCATCCAGTGCTACCTACAGCCAATAAAAAGAAGTGAAAAGCAATTGAGGATAGAAAATACATGCACAGACACCCACATACAATGAGTCAGTGTGTAAGATTAACATTATATTTTGACTCAAGGTGCTGTGTTTCATACTTGCATATATCAAGAAGATCAACTGAATCTATTGCCAGACTTTCATGGACAGCAAGACCCATGAGGAAGAGCTAGGGAAGGGATTTAGAAGTAACTGCCAGCTAAAATTGAAAATTCATTAAAAAAAAAGATACTCTACTATTTTTCATGTGCGAAGATCTGAACCTGAATCTACTAGGTTCCATAGTCAGAAGCAAAACTCAACCACCCAGTTGGAAGATTTTAGGATGTGAAGGCCAAGGATGAGGGTGACTACGGAGTGAAAGATTGTGAGAGAGATCATGCCTGAGCTCAAAGGGTGCAACTTACTAGGTGAGGTCACAGTACTGAGGTAAAGCAGATTTTGACAAGGCAAGAACAGATAACACCACATGCATGACACTATAAAATAAGTGTATTATAGGTATGTTTTCCCTCCCCTTCTCATCCTTCATCCCCAATTAAACGGTTGTCAATGTTAAAATATATATATAGCACTTGGTAGTCTTGAGGGTTATAATATCATAACAGACATAGAATTTTAAACAAATATTACAAAATGAAAATTGATAATAATGGCAAAGTAAAATGCTTGCATACCAGCAAATCTTTCAGGCCATCAACAAAGTTACCAATCCTATCTTGCAAATATGCAGGGTCATACTTGGAAGATTGAACGCAGAAACAAAATCCATAGACACGGTATGTTATCCGTGGACTGCACTCAACGACATAACCAAGCTGCTCCTTTGTCCTATATACCAAGTCAATGAACGAAGGTTTAGGTGTCGGTGACTGTCAAATGGATGACAACTAAGCAGAAATATATTACACATTGCAATATAATTCTCCCTCCTTTTTCACAATGCCCAATTTCCCTTTCTAGCAAATTCACAATGTTCTTCCATTTTTCCTTCTTATTTGGCAAATTCTTATAAGTAACAACATTGTCCTAACACAACAACAAAATCACAACAAAAGAACTTTTTTTTTTTAATTCAGCATAAAATCTATAACTAAACATATAATCATTTAAGTATTTAACCCTACCTATTAATCAACTAATCTGTTTGACTCATTCTTTACATTGTTTAAAATTCTCCTTACCATACTCTTCACCCCATTAACACACAACCTCTTAACTCTAACCAATGCCACATCCATTCTCTTCAAAGCACCACCATTCATACCCACCAATTCATCCCCCAAGCCGCATGCCTAAATAGACCCCCACCATGCACTACAACTTCAGCAAACAGGCCACCAGCCCCAACTCAGAAAAAACCCCACCAGTTCTGAAAAACAATGTTCAGCCCTAATACTAACTAGCTCCGACCACCAGCCCACCCTAAGAAACCACGAATAGCCTGGATTAAACCAGGGTCAGCTCAGGCCAGCCAGCCACCGAGTCCTTTACAAAACACAAACAGCTCCCACCGACTCCTACTATAAAAACCACCGCCAGCCCTGAAAACAGTGTTTAGCCCTAATATTGGACTACCCTAAAAAACCACGAATAGCCTGGACTAAAACCAGGATCAGCTCAGGTCAGCCCCCAAAACTCCCAACAAGCCTCCACCGAGCCCCTTACAAACCACAAACAGCCCCCACCGGCTCCTACTAGAAATTCAATTTTTTTTCAGATCTACAACAAAAAATAACCCAAATGTAAAATAAAAAAAAAACACATAATGGATGTACTTATTGGACAAATCTGTTCGGAGTAGTTTCTGAATGGTAACGTAATAGGTCGCGGTGGCGCAGTGGTGGTGACTGATAGGGGGTTGATAACGATTTTGGGGTTGATAGTTAAAGAAAACTAGATCATCTTAAAGCACTCTCGACATGTTCTTTTGGGGAGTAGTTTTGAATATACTGCTTTTCTTAAAAGAAAGAGTTTTTTAAGTTATACAGTATTTGTTTTTAAACACTCCACATTTGTTCCTTTCTTCAAATATTATTCAACTTTTTTAAAGAACTGTGCCAGTATGAAACAAGAACACTTTGAAAAGGACAGACTAAATGTACTGAAAGCAGCAAATCGCCTGTCGACTGTCGTCCCTCTCTCCAAACCCAAAAAATGCCAAAAGTAGCAAAATCTCACTGATTGAGCTATTGAAAAGTCTGAAAGGCTGCATAGAATAGAATAAGCAGAGCTTTACCTCAGCTGATTAAATAGTGGCTCTTGTACAATTTCATCAAAAAGATCAGAAAAGCCTTTCAGTTTTACTGAATTCTCGACATTTTCCTGCTCGATTTGATAATAAAGCTACCACATTGAATAAGGCAAAAAAAAACAAGTTAGTTTTGATATCTGCACAATACATTTCGAGACAAAAAAAGGATACAAAAGAAACAAAATAACGATGCTCTACCAACCTCAACAACAGAATTTGTTTCCAGATTATTTTTAGCACGAACATCTCTAACAACATTTGCACCAGAAGGAAGGCATAGGATATTCTCTTTGTGTCTTGTCTCAACAGGAATATGTGGTACAGAGAAATACTGCCTAAATATGTTTGAAATACTTAATGCCTCTTCTTCCAGTAAATTACCATGGCAGAGAGCCTCAATGTATAGCTGGGGAATAAAGGCAAACAGTGCAAGGAAAAAAAAAAAAGTTAGATTAATAATTCACAGGGACCAGAATTACACAGCACATCATAAGAATCAGTGTCTACTAACATCAGCACAAGCCAAGTGGTAAAATTGCCTATATTTGACCTCACCGATTTGACAAAGGCAAAAATCAAAGATAAGTATATACATCAAGACAAGCTGTCAAAGTCGATCAGAGGACTATTCCAAACCCATTTCCTTTTGCAAAGCAATGGTATCTACCAACATGTTTTATTATATCTTTAATCACCTTGTGATAAAGAGATGTAAGTTGCACATACTCCCTCCATTCACTACTTTTTATTTTTAGATTATTTAAACTATTTAACCAAACACACATTTGGTTAAGTTTTGACTGTAAGAAGACGAAAAGGTATCCGGGTGTCACTGCCACCCACTAGCACTCTCCAAGTCCAGACACATGATAATAGGACATATATACCTTCCCATGGGCATTTTCCTTTAAATGTGTACCATATTATACACAATTAATCCAAACACGTGCTGTATCATCTGCCGACATAAATCCGTGCATATGATGAATATAATAGTCATACTATCATTCAATCAACAAGTCGATTTTCAGACCTGGGAAAGAAGTTTTGGAATAAACGCCTGCAAATCAGCAACAGTCAAATCAGCTAAGCTGTGAAGCTTATCATCAACGTCCCAGAAAGATTTGCGTAGAACTTGTAATCTTAAGTATGATGCGTGATCTAACGGCTTCATATTTGTGTTCCTCAAAGTTCTTTCGACTTCCTCTTTAATCACCTGCAACATTTCAGCATAATTTCAACTGTATGTTCTGCTTCTTTATTTTCTACAGGGAAAAAGGCTTGTGAAGAATTCATTAATGAAAACAAAGAAATGTAAGGTGAAAATACTATATAGAAAATCATCACTATCACCTTAAATCGATCATCTTTGGGCAAAAAGCATTTTGCAACAGACAATATCTTGGAAAGTAGGAGTGGAAGCTTTTCATTAAACCCATAAACCTTCAGCTCTAGTCTGTCACCAGAAACTGATATTGATGTGTCCAACTTGGCTAAGCTTGCCTAAACAGCAAAACGTGAAGTCTGGTTAAAAAATGTAAGTATGAAACTGAACTATATATCCTCTATGAAATTGTAAAACGACGTAAAGTCATCAATTTATGAGAACTATCATCAATAGTCAAACACCATGTGAGTGACATTCTAAATGGCAAACATAAGGTTTTAGAGTGATAGTGATCAGACCATAAGTGTAATAATAGTGTACGAAATCATTAATATGACTTCCAAAAGATCTATTGTCTAACAATGCCTAGAATTAAAAAGATAAGACCTTAAAAGACTCCTCTCGAAACATATGCACGAGAACAAAAGAGCAAAGCAACACTAACCTGATAAATAGTTTCATTTAGCTCGTCTTTAAGTAGAAGAACAAACAATTCAGTCAAGAGACAGCTCCGCACACTTTCACAGGCACCATTCATGTTTACGCGAAAATATGTATTCGCACGGGGAAGTTTAAAAGTATTATCAAGCTTGTACCAGAATCTCATTAATGGTTCATCAAGTATGCATCTGGGATACAATCCACAAGCCGGATCAGTGGACGTAGTGTCCTTATGCACAGAAAAGTTAACTGGAATGAACTCATTCTTTATAGGCAAATGCAATGATGCTTCTAATTCTGGAGGGTCCCTCCACAAATCCATCATAGATTGAGTAATATCTTCCACAGTATATCTTGCGCCAAACCATGGTTCACAAAGAACATCTAAAGAGGGGAGGAGGACAACAACGAGGAAACGAAGAACTTAGACAAAGAACTATGCTACAATCAGACAATAACTAGAGCAAAATACTAAAGCAAAAGACCTGTAATCACCTCTAGACTCCGTAAAGGACTTGGATAATATGTCAATCCTCATATTCTTAGGCGTGAACAAACTCAGAAGGGATTTTATCTTCTCTGCGTCCCAGTCTTCATACGAGTATTCACCATAAATGACATGCTCCGGTGGATATAGGAGTAGTTTTTCTACAATGAGAATGATAAGTAACAAAACTGTAACAAGGCATTCAAAGGAAAAAAAAAACAAAAATCCTCCATGAGAAGCATTGAAGGTGTAAGAGCAGCAGAGGAGTGCTTCCTGTAGACCCCAACATTATGACAAAGAATTAACTAGTCACTTGGAATCACTTTTAAATATATAAACTCCCACACATGCAACTTGAAGTAAGTGGAAACAATCACTGCACTGAAGCCACAATATTAACCACACTGAAGATGGAACAATTACCAACTAGCAAGAATTTTCCTAATAGACCCCAACATTATGACAAAGAACTAACTACTCACTTGGAATCACTTTTAAATATATAAACTCACACATGCAACTTGAAGTTAGCAATAAATTGTAATCATCACATTAACGCCCAACATCTACCGACTTAGTAATGATTCACCAAAAATTCCCCAACACACAATCCACCGAGGATTCATAAACCTGCACATTAGCCACCAACAATCCGAACGCTTCCAGTTTTACACGTTAAAAGTCCCAACCACCGTAAGATTTACACACCAGTGGTCCCCACATTTATCCAACTCACCACAAATTACCAGCATTTTTCAATCCTCACTAATAAGTCCTATTAAAGTGGTTCCACAATAAATAAGTTATTTCAGATTGTCCGATTTAGTTACAGGAAAAAACATGAACAGTTGTTGTAGGTAGTAAGAGGGGAGTAGGAAGGGAGGCACATTAACAGAGTTGAGGAACAGATAGATAGATAGATAAATAAATAAACAAACAAATAAATAAATAAATAACTTCTGCTCCCACTTCAAAAGTTTGCCTTAGAGAGCACCTTCCATCTTGTCAATCAAGACAATAACACTTGTAATTCATGGATCTTGTCAATTCATCTATAAATAACATGAATATGACACAGAGATAGTACCAAAAGAAAAGGAGAGACTTGATACCTCCATTTGTAATTGGAACGTTAATGTAAAAGTGAGCCAATCACCATTATGTAGTAGTATAGCACAAGCATCTTTAGCAGCATTACAATGTAATGTAGCCCATAAAGGACAACCAGAAAATTTTACCTGCAAGGTCTACAGCATAATCATCCTGAGGCTGCTCCTCAACGAATCTGAATTCCATATTCCCGATGTCTTGGAGCTCCTTATATATCCACTGCTGAAGAGGACCTTCTCGCAATAGTTTGAAGTATTGGTATATAAACCCAATGATCTCATAAATCTGCTAATTCAAGAACATCAATGGAAGTCAATGAGATTGATGAGTGCAGCCGATAAAACGATAAAGCCAGACATAATGTAGCAATTCAGAAAATCAATGCTCTGTATATTAAAGGCTGAAAAAGAAATAGGACTGACGTTCTCCAGGCCAGAATCTGTAAGGCGTATTGAAATGCAAAAAATATACGCTAACGAAGATCGATGCAATCCTTCGTCCCCAACTCCAGCAGAAATTGAAGTTATCCATCCTTTACTCTTCAAGAAGAAATGTAGGCTACCCCTGCCCTCTGAAACAGCAGCAGTGATTATTCTGATACTCTCATTAGTAACAAATTTTATCATTCCTCAAACCAGAATCATATATCCTCACTAACCAAAGAGGATACACATGATGAACTAACTTTAAAAAAGAAAGGGTGTGAAAGACAAAGGAATTAAAACGAACTCCAACCTGTCCAAAGTGTCCAATTAGCTAATTTTTTCAATGATCCACTCACAAAGAATGGCAAACGGTGCTAAATGTCGAAAATGGATGGAGTAATACATATTAGATGAAACCAATAAAATTGGCAGAAGCTAGTTATTTGGAGCGCAGGGCGATGTGAATTGGCAAAACTGAGATGTAAAGACTGGAAACAAATGTGTTTCTCAAATTTTGGCAACAGACATGCTCTTTCACAAACAGACACCAGTAGTCATAAAACAAAATCTTACCATGACCTACAAGATGAGACAAGTAATCTTCAGACTTTTTCAGATATTCTTTATGAAGACATGGCAATTTCCATGATATCTCAAGGATGTGAACATCCTTCACAGCCTCCAGTCTATATAGTTTGCCAACTTTCCAAATAGGACCTTCATCCGCAATCTCCAGCTTCGTAAGAGAGCCTTTCTTGACATTAGTAAACAATTCCAGAACCCAGCTCTCAAGTATATCAAGCGGCTCTACAAAATTAGAAGCATAACTTTAGAAAATCATCACTTTGGTGCCCTAAGATTTGGGTCAGTCAGTTCCTCTTCGCCTCTTTGGTGACATAAGATTAGGGTAATTCCACTTCGATGCCATGTGGAATGAGATATATGTTCCCCTTTGGTGCCCCAAGATTAAAGATTTTCTCACTCAAGTGACCTAAGGTTAGAGAAAATCTCACTTCGGTGGCCTAAGTATAGTTTAGTCAAATTCCATATTAGTTAAAGAAGAATAATCACAATTAAGCATAAAGCTAACAAAGAGTATAATATTAGATATGAAGGTGGATTTCACATAAAATTAGTACGGAGTATATAACATTTGGACACAGACACGAACAGCCAGTCTGGCTAACATAAATAACATAAATAGCTATATAATCAATGGAATGTCGTAACAGCAGCCACACCACAAAAAAAAAAAAAAAAAAAAGGTACGAAAATGTCACTGGTGGGACTATAGATAATAAACGAGCATCACCTAAATTAATTGGATTGATGACTCAAACAGATGGCTCTAAGTATATCTTAAGAAAGAAAGTAAGAAAGAAACCTCCACCAATGACAACCAATTTCATAACTCCACCACAGTAGTTATCTTCAAACATTTTCACAATCTTTTCCCGAAGATCGACCCCTTTCTCCATGGCATCCATCAAGCTTTTCCTGTTTCCTTTTATATGAACAGGATGTCAGTTACTATGATAAAAGCGAACCCAAAGAAGAACCAGGCAGGGGAAAGTGGAAGAACTCACCCCAAAAGAATCGATTGAAAGGATGGCCTGGTATAGATGTGTGACACTGGAGCTGTTGTAGGCGGCAGGAATCACTTTGTAAAGCTTGGTTAAATTCTGTTTTGGAATGCAACAAAGAGGAAAGCGTAAGGGTGGCATAAGAAATGAGACAAAAGAGATGCAATAGCATTTAGAGATGGGGAAAGGCGTAGGTACCTGAATCAACTGCGAGGACCTCTCGCTCCATGGCTTCTCCTTTGACCAGCGGTGAGATGAAGAACTGGGAGAATCTAGGGAGTATAAATGTAAAGAAGAAGCAGAAGAAGTGAGGAGAAGGGAGAAAAAGGAAAGAGAAAAGAAAAAGAAAAAGGAGAGGAGGAAACCTGTGGAGGGCGCCTTTGAGGAACTCAGGCTTGACATCAAAATGGTAGCAAGTATGCTCGGTCTCAGTGTAGGCATTAGAAGAGCCGCCATGTTTGGAGAGAAAACTATCATACTAAGAGGGAGAAAAGAAAAAAGTGAGACGAGAAAGATGGGGGTAAGAGAAGGAGAAGAAGGTGGAGGGGGGAAGAGGAGACCTCGTTTTCATCAGGAAAGGCAGAACTACCCATGAACAACATGTGCTCTGTAGGAACAAGAAGAAGAAGCAGCATAAGCATCAGCATAAGAGGGAGTAGAAAAGGAGAAAGCAGAGAGGAGAGGAGAGGAGAGGAGAGGACCTAAAAAGTGAGCAAGGCCCTGGGCTTCAAAGGGGT
>JAUEKU010116862.1:0-12689 GCA_032274805.1 Gypsophila paniculata
TTTATATTTTTCTATAATACAAAATTAAAGATATTTAATTTACAAATTGTGTGTGATAAAGCCGAACATAGTGTTTGGACTTGAATGGGAGTACTTGTATCATAATTCCGATTTCTTGAACGCCGTAAACCGTGCACAAAGTTAGATCATAACAACTCAATTAACTTGGTTAAGTCTGTGTCATTAACCAAAGGAACACGATTCGAACATACAACCTTCCAGCTGTTGGGGAGCTGTAACACAGAGACCCAGGGCTCAATATAATGTACCTACCCTAAGAGTAATTCTATAAAACTGGACATAGTAACCCACCTTACCTTAAGAAAACATTCGATATAATGTACTATACCACCTCCTAGGAATCAGAAGTATAGTCCAGCAATTTCCAAGAAAAACAAAATGTAATACCTGGGGAGAAGATAACAGGATGACATTCTTGAAATTCTCCAATGTCTTTTGCTGGAATAGTAGAGACAAAAAGAAAGTCAAAAGAAACTAGAAAGATGTTCGAGCTAAGCTACAAACTACCAACACTAGAATATTTTGAGCTAAACAGTTTAAGTAAATTTGAATATTCCAAGGGGAGTGCTGGACTGGTAGAACACAAGCAAAAAGGCGCACACACTTAGAAAAAAGCAAGGTCACAAGACAATTGTGTTCTTTTGTAGACGCTTTACAATTTTTTCACAGCAACTGCCACAATCTTCAGACTTCACTTAAACAGATTATTTGTTACTTGTATCATTTTTTTCCTTTACTGGTGAGGGGGGTACACACAAACTCATAAAGATGCACATAAACTAAACCTGACAAAGCTTGAAGAAGAATGTGTTCTGGAGTTCTGGATCATCCGTAAAAGTAAGCTGATGAATGCATTGTGTGCTTTTGAGCTTCTTCAGCAGCCATAAACCAGAATTAAACAGAGAGTTTGAACTGTACAGGTATCCCAAATGTGGACCAGATACAGAGACATAAGTGTTCAAGAACCTGAGGTATGGCTCCATAACAGAATCTGCAATTCTAAAGCAAATTATTAGGATTGGACATTACGGGTCAGACGAGGACAACTAACGACTGTAAGCTTCAAGTTCGTACCAGCCAATGCTGTTCTGATAATCACGTTTCCGATGGAATGACCAACAAAACTAAGCTTAATAGTTCTCAAGCCTCCAGATCTCGAATATTTGTCAGTTTTCTTCTTAACAAACGATACGACTTCTTTTGCTAGTCGATTCCCCATTTCTCTGAAGTCGCCAGATGTTTTATCTTCATTTGCTTCTGACATAAGAAACTCAACCTTTGGATCAATTAAAAGCCACTGGTTACGAACAAGTCGCAGATCCAAATGATGTCCCTGCACGTAAACATCGTTAATTAATATGAATAAATAAAAAATAAAAAAAAAAAAATGAGAGAGAGAGAGAGAGAGAGAGAACTTGCAATATTCTGCCACACATTTATTTATTATCAGTAATACAAACATCATCTGCAACACATCCCAAATAAAAGGTGACATCCGGAATAATGCCTTTTAATAACTGATTTCAATTTCCTTTTCGTTTCTGATCAAGATAATTTTCATTCTCATTTCTGATATGATTATTTTTGTGATTAGGATCCCGTTTTTCCAGGAACGACTAAAAATATTTGAATTATTGAACTTGCAAACCGGGAACGAGTACTCACTTTTGCTAAGCTATCAGATGCATTTAAGCAGGATAAAAACCAAGTTTGAAAATTATTTAGAATTAGAAGACCTCTTTCCTTCGGACGATAAATTTCAGGCAACTATTTTTTGTAAAGACATAGAGCCTAGTCAGCCTACTACCTGGATAAAGTAGTACTCCCTCCGATCCAGCCATTTCTTTATGTTTGTTTTTGAATCGGCTTTTGAGAGAGCATGTGCAAGTAAGGTAGTTGAAGAATTGTATTTTAGAAAATTTACCAAAATCAAAACTAAAGAAATGGATACATCACCCAAAAAGAAAAAGTAGAGAAATGGGTAGATTAGAGGGAGTAGCTCATAATATGATTTAAACTTCCGGGTGCAGAATTAGACATCTCATAGGCTCATGATCAGTATATAAATGACAGTTTCACAATCATCCTCACGTCGAATCCGTACTATATTGCAAAAACGAAGACCCCTGGGAACACAAATAGCATCTTGCAGCATGCCCCTTGTCACAAAAGAGATACATGGAACAAGCAAATATATTCACATCTCAGAACATACCTGAAATCCATGCACAAAGACAACAATTTTCAAAACACGACCAGTTACTTGTTGGTCAGCACCACCTATCTTGACAGGAGTTTTGGGTTCAGTGAGCAAGTTAGATATTTGATCAGCCTGACCGAAGTATGATATACCACTGCAAGAACGTCTTGGGGCATTAATTATGCGTTCTACAATGACAACAGGAACATGAGAAGGATCTCCGAACATCTGTAAATCTTGAACCGAACAGCTGTTGATCTGCAAGCCGATGTAAAACATTAACTCTGCCTTGAATCAAGAGTATAAAAATTAATAAAGAATTATCGAGATGTGATGAAAGCACCCACACTCATTTGTGCAATACTTCGACGATGTAGCTCAGCACGCGCGGCTGCAACTTGAGCAGGCTGCAAAAGATTCAATGAGATGGTGTAAAGTGTTTACTATGGAAGCATTGTTCTATAACACATAAAGCATTGAGTTTGAATAAAAGTAATGCAATACTCGTATAACATTGAATGTAAAGTGAGTTTTTGTAAAAATATACAAAACTCATCTGGGATCAGAGCTAGTTACATCATCGATAAGCTTTCTTAGTACTGATCCTTTCCCCCGTAACCCACCATGGTGAAAAGCCTCATCACCTCTGCTGCTGATGTAATGGTGAGGCATCTCTACTTTAGAATATACCATCCATATTGACCACTCAGTCTTTCGATCGTTGGCCCACGACTCCCGCAAATGTTCCATGATTTTGGTTTTGTTAGCCCTGAAGAAATATGCAACTTTGGTGAGACAGAAAATTGAGGAAAAGTAGATAAGAAAAAAAAAATTATAATTCAAGCGTACAACTTTGCTCTAATGTCGGTTCTTACACTTAACTACAACTATACATCATGTACATATATCAATTACAAAGTCTCGTTGATGGACTCAAGTATACAATGGAGCATTTGGGCATAAAGTGAGAAAAGTCGGGTGATTTTATCATCCTATACCTTCAACCAGACACTCAGTGTCGTAGAAAACAGTCAAGGCAGAGAATAATATGAAATTCCAACTCAAGAAATGGTTTTGGAATGTCTTTCACAGAGGTTCGGTGTCTGAGCTGACAACTACTTAAGACACTACAACAGTCGAAATTTAGAGACGCCCACTATTCCCGATTCACCATAATCACGGTTTTGTAACTAAGAATCAGAATCTGAGGAGCAAGGAATTCTCTTTACACAGAGGGCAAAGTCTGGTCCTAACAGGATTCGTCCTGGTAGGGGTAAGGCATTCTCCTAACACAGACCTATGATTTGAAAGGCACAAGGCGCACCGAGGCAACAAGGACCCCGTTGCGATGATTTTGGTATTTATGCCCAAAGTCCAATCGTATATGCATACTGGAGCTTTCGGTGCCCTCACAGCCTTGGATCGGATAAGCAATCTCTAACCAAAAGAGGTTGTCAACAGCATAGCCTTTCTGATGGTAAATAACAATTCCATCAAAAAAGCAAAGCTAAAAGAAAATCTCCGTAACCATTCACTTGGTCTTGCCTATACAAATTTCTTAGAAGCAGGGAAGAGGGCCAGTCTTTCAACATTTGTGTCGATTGTTAATATTTTTGGGTGGGACATTTGTTACAATTATAAGGAACTAAAATGAAGAAACAGATTCGTTCACTTGCAGCATCGCAATGTAAACACCCGAAATAAAATTAACAAAGCCACTATCCTTCAGAGTCAAAGTGATTACATGCTCTCCAGCATCAATCCTAAATACCAAGCAAACAACCTCCCGTGAGGCCGTGACTACAATAAGGAAGGGAGCACAAAACGGAAATCTGAAAGAACATTAAGATGATAGTGTAAAGAACACTAGGAAACACGAGATTTTGAGGCCATAAATAAAGATAACAGAGCAAACCTGTGAAAGTTAAGAAACACATTCCATAAAAAGTGAATTTGATCCCCAATTATATGTGCAGACCAAAGTAAACTGTCTTTCGATAACGACGTGAGCACTCCATTACCACGAAAGTCCAGAAATATTCTTGACGTCTGTTCAACATTGCAAAATGATTAGCAGCGTCCAGAACAAATATTTTTCAACACGCTAATTGTATTTCTAAATCCTCACATATCACTTATTATGTGTTACAGTGACTACTGACACATGAATACATAGTATTAATCCAAACCAGTACACTGCCTCTTTTGAGAGTCAAACAAAAAAAAATGCTCCATAGCAAAAGACAACGAACTCATTTAAGACGACAAGTTAAAGTTTTCTTCAATGATTCACAGTCATTAGGGTCTTAGGATAGGTAGGAGGACCTCACTGCTATGTCGACGTTCAAGCGATTTTGGTCTTTGAACGCCACCTGACGAGGCATCTGCTGGCAACAGTGATTCGAACATTTTTGAGTCATCCAGTTGGGAAATGAAATCAGTGAGGTTAATACTTTGATTAATAGCTCTACTGAGCTTTTGTGCCTCTTCCAGGAGAAGGTCACGCGCCGCTAGCAATGCTTTGACAAGCAAGATCTCTTTTTCTACTTTATCTGATCCCTAACAAATAAAATCAAGAAGGAAAGCAGGAAACCATGTCAAGCAGTTAAATAGGAGATCAAGAAAACAAATAACAACAGGATTTAGAGCAAAACCAGAATTGAACAGATCACACAGAATTTTCTTTTTTTTAAAAAATAAAAGTTAAAAAATAAAAGTTAAAAAAAAGCTCAGAAGAAAGTACTCGTTCCTACTCTTTGAAATGCCCATCTGCTTTCACACATATATATGAGAACAAGTAGGGTAAGGGCAAAAGCATATGATGGAAGTCATGGAAGAGTAAGCAAGATCAACTATGGCCTAGAACAATTCTAGATAATGGCAACAAGACATTGTATACTGCCAATCTGACTAATCAGTGACACAATGAAGCATTTGTTACACGTCAAACTTTCTTTTAAATAAGATGAACACCCAATGTATATGGTATACCTCCTTAAAGAACACAGCAAACTAAACAGATAAGCTAGACATAATGGAATACAAGCAAAGTGGTAATTGGAATAATCTTAAATCCAGAACAAAGTTCAGATGAAGTACGTATCATATTTGTGGAGTTTTGAATCTGAACACAGAGAAGCGAAGAGAACATACTTTAGCTGATTTCCCAACAAATTTACCGCCGACAGTTTCAACATAGCTAGAGATACTGCAAAGAACCAATCAGACCTTAAGAGCCATATGCAACTTATTATTGTAGTAAGCATGAAAGAGAATAATATAGTGCCAGACCTGAGTGCCTTCTTCGTGCTTTTATGAGAAACTGACTTCAATATGCTGACATGGATACTAGTATCTACAAGCACAGAATGGAAGGCATCAAAGAGTACAGGGCAATAAGAATGCAGTCCCAGAAGAGCTTTCGGCGGAACACGGAATTCATGAATAGCAGCAGGAAAGGTACTCAAGGAAGCTTCCAACTCAGACCTGCTCATGACATGCACATAAATTGATGATCAAGATTTACAAAGGCACAATGCACAGGCCAGTTCCACACAATCATGTATTATTTTCAGCAAAGATATGTAGGAAAAGAATTCATGGCAACTGACCCTTTCTCTAAAAAGGCAGCATACAGGAGCTCAAATTTGATGATAACACCAGACTTGGAGGGAACCTACAGCAACCAAATGTCATAACAAGGATTAGAATCATACAACTATAAGGGAATTCTGAATTCAAAAAAATACGGACACATCAAAAACGAGATATACAGCGAGACAGCAGAAATGTCCCAAAATCTATATTACTCAGACTTTGTTAGTAGTACCCGACACAGTTTCAAGTGCCGGACGCCCGGACCTGACAGCTCTATGAAAAATTATCCTATTTAGGCTTAAAATAAAGTGTAAATAGTGATTCCCATGTGTAAGCGTTGAAAGTTTCACACGGGTACGTGAAGCAACATGAAGAGTCTGAATTAGCTGAAAATCAAAAGCTAGTTTACAGCACATGTATTCCAATTATTTTTGCGACATACATATATGTTACATACAGCATATTGAAGGAATACGATAAACACTAGCATCTTGAATCACATCTCACCAGACACTAAAGGAACACTGAAAAGTGCATGTACATTTATTGAGTAATTTTTTTCACAAACCATTTATAAACAAAACTGAATAAAGTACTAACTCTTGGACTGGCCACAGCCACAGGATTGCAAACTTAATAGTTTCCTTTTTGAGATCATTTTCTCAAAAGCAGTAGAGTGTTGGGAGCCGTGCACAAGATCTTATGTTTAATAATGTGGGACTTCTTCAATGTCTCCTAGTTTCCACAGTAAGGTGGGATATAATCTAAAGCATTCCAAAATGAGGACAAATTTATCAAGTATCAAACGAAAATATGGTCCCTTTGATTTGATACATATCACCTTTACCAAAAGACCTTTGGCTAAACAACCTATTAGAACATTTCTTTGATGATAAAGCACGACAGAAACTTCTCATATACAACTGGGAGATCTTAAGGTACCTCGCGGTTGGAAAGAGATACGTTAAAAGCAACCATGACAGACAGCGGAACATCCTGTCTTGCATATCTAATCTTAAAGGGTTGCGTTGCAAAACTATTATCTGTATCATCAATCCTCCAAACTCCATAACAATCGGAAGAACCTGAATTTGGAGCTGCACCTCAGAACAGAATACCGACATACCATAATTATCAACCACATTTTTGGTTTGGTGGAAAATTATACAAAATCACTTCATTTGAGAGAAATACCTTCATACTGTAAAACTTTTGATGGAATCCCGACAACGGTGTCATCTCCATGCTCCCATTTCATAGTAATCTTAATTTGGTACCACCTTCGCCATAGAAAAGCACACTCTGATTACTACTAGGACATGAGTAATTTCAGCAGAATATATATATAAATCCAGTGACCAAATAAGAAAGTACGGCTACAGGAAGTAACTTACCCTTGCTGGAAAAGATCAAGATTGTGAAACCGGTGAATGTAAACAGCGATCTCATGGTATGTATCCAACATAGCCGGCTTAAACGGTCTAAGCTCCGCATTGGCCAATCTCTTAACAGCTAAGTTTCTCTGAGTAAAATCAATTAACCATCTGAGATGACGAAGCATAACCTACTTCCAAGAGACACCTTACACAGACCTCCATCCCTCCCTTCCAAAACAAAATTAGATCAGCCACCTCAGTTTTGAAGAAAGCAATCAAGATACACAACCGTTTAATAGAAGAATGCAAAGCTAATAGATGACCAATCAACTCAGCCATCTGTGAGAGAAATCAAGGAGGTTTTCTAGAGCTTGTTACAAAAAGCAGTATAATTTACTCGTAGTCCTCATCACATTGGTCTATTCTCTAGATAAGTACTGAAAATTCACTAGGCTGTACCGCTGTGAGCTTTTCATATATTAGTAGATATACCTCACGATGGATATATTCACATACAACACATGTTAACCCAGCAACCCAAAAAAAAAAATGATTCAAACTTAAATCTCCTCATACACGCTCAAAGCTCGCTCCTCACACCTTAACAAAAAAAAACACAGTATATGTACAGGAAATCAATTAGAAAGCACCTACTTCTAACAAATATATCAACAGATACAACCTCCTCAATCATCGGTCCAATACACTTCCTTTTCAGCTACAGAGGTATAAACTATCAACTACTTCATACTAATGTCAAATATCAACTATCAACTATCAACTATCAACTATGTAAAGTTGCAAAAGATGCAGATCACACTAAAGTGCAATCTCGTGTTAGTCGTGTAGATAGCCTCACTATCAACAAGCATGACGTAAGTTACCCTAAAAACTCAAACTTTTTTTGTACTTGTTATAAAGGAACTATTTTTCATATACAGCTTACGTTAAAATCAAAACTTCCAAGTCAACGATCCAATGCCTCGTCAATTTAGGTATATCATGATGCACTAATTCAACAAAACCCTACTTCTAGAGATAATCCCTTCATACAAAGTACGAAAAAACCATCAACTAAATAGCCTTTAAATAGTCCAATACACTTCCTTTTCAGGTACACCAATATCAACTACTCCCTCCGATCCATCCGATTGTTAACATTTTCTATTTTTGGATGTTCCATCCATTTGTTAACATTTCTCTTTCAAGTTAACTTTTTTTGTACACATTCACTTTTATACCCTCAATTGTTGGCCCGTTTTTCTCAAAAATTTTGTAAAGAAAGGGTATATGAGTCATTTTTTCATTAACGGCCCATTTTTCTTAAAAATTGGTCCAAAAGTAAATGTTAACAATCGAATGGATCAGAGAGTATGTAAAATTGCAACACGCGCAGATCGCCTTTAGCGACAGACGACATCCTCAACGGGATAAGCTCGTTATCGACAGGCATGAATTAATCATCACAAAACGAAAAACTTCTTCCGCAAATGCCTCATCAATTTTAGGAATATCAAATGATGCACACTAATTCAACACAATTCTACTTAAGCATGCTACCTCATTCACCAAAATCAGCATAATCAGCACAAAAAAACACTACACACAGCACACACCTAACTGAACCGAACCGAACCGAAATCAAATGTAATTCATCGTATAACCTAGCACAAACCTAAAAGTAAGCAAAATAATTGATGATAATAATAAAGCACACTAAAGAGAGCTCACATTGATGATGATGAAGAATGATAAATTTTCACTTCTTCTTCGATCTTACTTAACATTTCAAATGCAAATTACTCAAAATTAATCGAGTTAATTTAACACAAAACGATGATCAAATCTCGTAAATCAAATCAAATGTCAAGCATATAAGAGATCGCAGATTTCCGCCGTCGTCGTCGTCGCCGCCGCCGTCGCCGGAGAGTAGAGTAGATCCGGAGACTGAAGTCGCCGGCGAAGTGGTGGTTGTTGCGGTGGTTGTGGTGGTGGTTTCTCTCTCCTAAATTGTGAGTTTGTGACGGTGGTTTTTTTTTTTTTTTTTTTTTAAGGTTAAGGAATTAATTAATTGGATGAAGTAATTAGGGCCATTATTGCACTAGTGTCTAGGTTTAATGAAAGTATGAAACATAATAAGTCTCGTGTGCGACGGTACGATAGCATTTGCGAATCAAAATAACCCGTCCACATGTAGCGACATTTGACTAAACTGCTCCTGTATTATCACAATCCTTTTAGGGGGCGTTTGGTTCGCATGATGTTATGGAGTATGGAGTTGGAATCAAGAATCAAATCAGGGTGGTATCGGGTTGAAACTCTATTCCTGCAATTAGTAGATCATACCACCGGTGGTAATACCACCAATGGTAAAACTCAATAATTTTCATGAAAGCTCAAGTAATTGAAGGCTCGACAACTTTACAACAAAACTCGACAACTTAACAACTAAGCTCAAAAAGTGTAATTCCGTTGTACAATGCTACTATAGCACTGGTGGTATAATAGTATTTGTGCTATTCCTGATACCTAGTGTTTAGTTCAATTCTAGAATCAGAAATCAAAAATTAATTTATTTGTTTTTACTAATAGTTTATATACTATCTCATGCGATGCAATGAATATTTTCTTTAAGTTACAACTATTATTTTTATTTTTTTTCTTATTAATATTATTGAGTTTGTTACATTTTTCGTTGCCATCGTCATCCAATATAATATAAAATAAAAAAAATTATTAATGAATTTATATAATCTGAAATTCTAATCATAAAACGTCCTAAATTACGCAATATTTTCTAATCTATTAGCAATATTGCTTAAAATTATAATTCGTATGAAAATAATTCTTGTATTTCAAATAAAAAATATAATCGGAGTAGTAAAAATAATTTATAATTTCTATCTAAGTTATTTTAGGTGAAAATTACAAATTTAAAAAGGCACAAATCCAATATTTTAGGTGACTAATTACAAATTTTCTATAAAATTTTACGTGAAAATTACTCATTTAAAAAGGCACAAATCCAATATTTTTTTTTTCTTATTTGATTCCAAGGAGGTGGGTACGAGGGTTTGAGGTATGGCCCGTATGGGTATGAAAATTCAATTTTTTCTAAACAAGCATACCTCATTCCAAAATAACTTGAACCAAATACGGGTTAGACAGTATGAATGAGAACGCTCATCGCCGTCCGACGCTCATAGTCGTCCGACGCTCTTCGCCGTCCGACGCTAGTCGTCCAACGCCCGCCATCCGACGCTCATAGTCGCCCGACGCTCATAGTCGTCCGACGCTCGCCGTCCGACGCTCCTCGCCGTCCGACGCTCATAGTCGTCCGACGCTCATAACCGTCCGACGCTAAAAGCTGTCTGACGCACATAGTCGTCCAACGCTAGTCGTCCGACGCTCAAAGCAGTCCGACGCTCTTAGTCGTCCAACGCCAGCCGTCCGACGCTCATAGTCATCCGACGGCCGTCGTCCGACGCTCATAGTCGTCCGACGCTCAAAGTCGTCCGACGCTCATAGTCGTCCGACGCCCGCCGTCTGATGCTCATAGTCGTCCGATGCTCAAAGTCGTCCGACGCTCCTTATTCGATGCATGTTATTCAATAGACGTCGTCCATCAGACAGCATTCGCACGACATCATCTTGACGTACACTATCCGCCTACGGACGTATGATTTACTTAGTCTAGTCTCGTCTTTGAATGACACCGGACCCATACACTCGTATACGGCTCCAGTGGGGGCAATTGTTGGGAGTGTAAATACCCGACTCAACGTACGCCTAATACTCATCTTTATACGGTCTCAATAAAACCATTATTATGACGTCACAAGATGACGTCACCGGATGATGTCACCCGATGACATCACCTCCCTCTATATAAACCCCTCAAGTGGGCAAAGGTAAGGGGTTGGCTTCTAAGCCCTCCCACCTACTTCGCTCTCTACATTCTCCTCCTTAAACTAATACCAAATACATATATTTCAGTACTAACGTGGGTGTCGGAGGTTCCGTCCCGGGGGCAACCCCGGGCCCGGAGTTCATATTTCAGGTCTTCCATGGAGCTTACTGCTAGGCCCGGAGGCCCTATTTTATCCGACTCAAGAAGCTCATTTTTTGCCGAAACATCATCCTTAGAAAATTTGATAAATTGAACAATGCATATTCAATAACATTTTAAAACAAAATTTAAGAATTAATTAGCTTATTTTTAAAACGTTTCAACATATTTTTGTAACCAAGATTGTTCAAATTTGAAAAAGTTGAATGTGTATAACATATTTGATTGGAGGGTTTACATAGAAGTGTCATAGTTAATGTAAAAGTAACAAAATATATATAAATTGGTTATTTGATGAAAAATCTAATATGTTAAATCTATTTTCTTCTTTTTTAATTGAAATTGTTTCGTGACCTGTGCATCGCACGGGCGTTTCAACCCGTAATAGTAGTATAGATAGATAGATAATTAGATCATGTAGACACTTTGAATTTGATAATAGTGATTTATAGAAAAATAGATTATTCGATTTCTTTTTCTTTCTAAGTTTTTTTTTTACCTAATGTTCACTTCATAGGTATAATTTTAATACTCAATCAAAGATTATCGGACAATGAAGTTTAATTGAAAAACTAGTTTGTGGCTCGTGTAATTCACGGGTGTTTCTTAATTATTTTACTTTGTATATTATATAAAAGTTATTTGTATTTCAAAATATATATGAGTTCAAAGAAAATTGATATATGACCTAGAGATAATTGATCAACTTGATCTCATCACATAATAATTATATATTTAGAGAGGTAAAATGAAATCCCCTCCCCTATACACTATTTCACAAACCACTCACAAAGTATTTGCTTACGTGTCAGCCTCCATTAAAAGTTTTTCCGTCAAAAAATTATTACAATTTTTTCATATCTTTTGTGAACTTCTTTATTTATTTCTTGCCACAAACTAATTAACTAAATATACAATAACTTATAATTTCCTATATAAAAAATTCAAACCATAACTTTTTTTATCCTTAGAAATAATCTGTTTTTAGTAAATAATATAAATTAATCAAAAATTAAAAATAATATTTCACTTAATCTATTTTTTTGTACTAATAAAGCATATTATAATAACCGTACGTCGCACGGGAACTAAACTAGTTGTATCTAAAACAAAATCCTTCAAACATTACATCAAATCAAATCCACCAAGTAATACAAAATCCTTAATACACTAACTCAATATAATTCTACCAAGTGTACGTTACAAAATCATTCAAACACTACCATCAAATCTAAGCAAGTCATATTAAAATCCTACCTATTTCACATGATATGACCAAAGCACTTGGAATGAATTGAATTATACTAGTGGAAGGTATGCTGGATCGTCCTAGGCAATACATGGAGGGAAAGCCGCCCACTATTTAATGATATAATTAGAATCTCATATTAGCATCGAATCTTTGTATAATCACTTACTAAAAGTA
>JAUEKU010116973.1:0-12683 GCA_032274805.1 Gypsophila paniculata
TTTAAATTGACCATTGTTTCTAACCCAGCACAGTTGATTTTGTACTATCAAATGCATCCGACAACATAATAGCACTTACAAAGGGAAGGGAAATGGAGGATTTCAAACTCCGACACATCTACCATAGGCTTTCGGTCTTGACTACAAGGACAAGACGTCATTAGTAATTTGAAGCATCTGGAAGAGAGGCGATCCGTTATACGGAGTAACTTATAAAAGATACTTCAAAAGCTTAAAAATCGTTTAAATGATAAAAAGTACTCACTCCATACAATACCTTGATGATAAATCTTACAAGCAATTTTATTGATGAAACAGCAAACTCACAGATGTTCAGACCCAGACAAGATCAATTTAAGGACAATCTTACAGATCGAACAGATTTTCGACAAACTGAATTGAGGATGAATTCTAACACTCCATAGTAGCCATCGAGGGATTTCTATAACCTGCAAAGGAAAATTTTGGAATGATTCAAACGTGCATACTAAAAAAAAAAATGGCGATGTCAAATGCACAATTGCACAAACACAAAGCAGGGGCCATTCCTAATAGGATGAATTACCATAGAGACCAACATCAAATTGGTATTTGAAAGATCATTCAGATTAAAGAAAATTATTGCTCTATAATTACTTACGGAGTAGTAAACTATGAGAAATGATCTAGAGGCTTCGTAAAGCACGTAATGTAGCCCTAGAAGAGATGATAACTAGGTCATGCACAGCTACATCCAAAATCCAAAAAATCATAATCGGAGAGTCAATTATCATCAGTAAAATACTTTGTAAAAATTCACATTTCCTCTCATTTTCATCTTCAGCGTCGTCTTTCTTTTTCAGTTCAACATAGGCTCAACAGCTTCCTTTTTAAGTTAGATGTACCTTTCAATGTCAAAATTTTGCAAACTTTATCATAACATCATGCAAACTACCAACATTATCGATCATGGTCCGCTCCTCCAACAATAAGGGTGGACCACCAATCAAGTTAACGTAAATGGACAGGCAGAAATGCTGGGATCTATTTTCCTTCCTAACTTGCAATAAATTTTTCTCGCTTTCACTCCTCGACTTCTATCCAAACAAATGGTTGCTTTCCCACAAATGGACTAATGCCGTGATCCCAAATACGCTGTTGTGCCATCAACACCCAAACTCTTTAAGCAAGCCAGTTTCTAAACTCATTTTTCTTACACACTCTCACAAATAAAAACCTTGCCAAGCCGTTAGATCACCAAAAAGCAACTAAGTACCCCTTCTATTCAACCCACTTAACTCTTACTCAAAATCCTCATATTCTTGAGAAATGCAGTAGATTGGAGTATATGCAATATAAAACACATAACAAGCAATCAAATCAACAAAGCATCGAAACTACCCAAACTTCTAATTAAGCAATCCAAAGGCTAGTGCTTTTCAAACCTTTTCCTAACACATTATATGTACTACCACCATCCCATGCTATCGTGTACATTTTTCGAAATCCCTTTCACATGTTTTGGAAAATGTATACAACCCAAAAAAAAAATGTACTAGACCATGCGTCTCTAAAGAAGAATGTTAGAACGCCATAAAGAGACGTTATTTAAGCCTTGTTCTTCTAGACTTAATTCCATTTCAGTTGAGCTCAACTTATTCCAATACAAATTTGTTTTTACTTCGATTCAGCTCAGCTCGTGTCCAAAAAGACACGACCACTCCATTGCTCTAACTTCTACTCCACCACCGCCACCACCACCACCACCAACAACAACACAAAATTCAACTCAAATCATAACGCAAAACACACATTCACACCAAAATAAAACAAAACAAACACAAACTCAGCCAAACACGAAACACAAACCTGAAACTCACAGAAACCCTAAAGAAGAATGTTAGAACGCCATAAAAGACACGTTATTTAAGCCCTGTTCACCTAAATAGACTTAATTCCATTTCAGTTCAGTTCAGTTCAACTCATTTCAATACAAATTTGTTCATACGTCACTTCAGCTCAGCTCGTGTCCAAAACAACACGACCTCTGCATCCTCTAACTTCTTCGCCACCAACAACATACACACACAAAACACAAAACAAAACAAAACAAAACACGAAACACAAACACGAAACTCACAGAAACCCTAATCAGAGGCAGCAGCGGAAATCATGCCGGCTTTACGAGCATAAGCGAAAATGCCACCAGCTTCAACAACGGGCCCAGCATCACCAATGGGCTTAAGCCCAAACTCTTTGCCAGTAGTATGATTAATCAACTTATTCTCCCCAAGCTCAATCGTGGCCACGTCACCCGTCTTAAACTCATCACAAACCCTACCCTCCGACTCAATAGGGTACACCTCCCCAGTCGACACCGAATTCCTAAAAAAGATCCTCGCATACGACTCCGCAACCACCGCCTTCACCCCCGCAGCACCGAGCGCCACTGGCGCGTGTTCCCGGGATGACCCGCACCCGAAATTGGCGCCCCCTATGATGATTGAGTATTTGGATTTGGTTTCGTTTTCGTCTACGAAACGGGTCGGGTAGGCGTCTTGGGGGAGACCGACGAGGGCGAATGAACCGAGTTTGACATACTCGTCGGGGTTGGAGGGGACAAGGGTGAGGTATTCTGCCGGGATTATTTGGTCGGTGTCGATGTTGTCCCCGACAACGTAGCACAGTCCGTGGAATGTCGGGGATGTGGGGGACAGGGAGGAGGGTGATGATGATGATGAGGGTGTGGATTTGATTGGTGAGAAGGATGATTTAGAGGTGAGTTTGAGGGGTGACGTGGAAGGTGGTGAGGTGGTGGTGATGTGGAGGAAGTTAGGGTTTGTGAGGGAGATTTGGGGGTGTAGTGATGGTGGTGAGAAGGTGGCGAAAGAGGAGGCGGTGACGGTGGAAGAGGAGAATGTGGCCATTTGAAAGAAGTTTATTGAAGACGGTGTTCGCGTTTAGTTAGAAAGGCGGCGGTGTAACGAATGTGGTGGATGGGAGTATATGTTTATTGTGAATTTGCTACTTGTGACATCTGAGTGAGGGGGTAAGTAGAGTCATTGATTGAGGTTGTCTCAATTATTGGTTTTAGTCAAGTGTTCCACGTGATAACTGCTTGCAATTATTTTGAGGGATTTTGTGGTGATAGCGACACAATGTTTCCACAAAAATTATTAGGGAAAATTCTTACGGTATCCTCGAACTTTGTCAGATTTTCTGAGGTACCCCTACTTTTAAATTTCTTCCTATGGTACCCATTAACTTATTGTTTTCCTTCCTAATATGCCCTTTGTCTAATTTCCGTGATAACGTTGTTTGCTCTTTTCCAATGACGCCCTTTTTTATCTATTACAATCTAATTACTCCTAACTACACCTAACTCTAATCAAATTAAGCTAGAAAAAACTACTATATTCTATTTCTTTTTAGCATATCCTACCTTATTTCTTGAAAAAAAAAAAAAACAAACAAATCCTACGCTACACACAACTACACAAGTCAGTAGGTCACCCCAAAAAAACCCCTAAAAATGTTCTACAGAAGAAACCCCCAAAATTAACCACCATTTTTTTACCAACAGAATGGCGATCGGGCAGACATTGGAGAGCACAAGCTGATGATACAGAACGACAAGAGTGGAGAAAGGGGGTGGGGTTGAATCTTAGACATGGAAGTAAATAACTGATTGAAGACAATAATAGAAGGACGAGGTCGTAAAAAGTTCAACTGATGAAATAGCGAAACAGGAAGATCGTGACTACGAAACCTTAAGTGGCACTGCTCTCTGACGAATTTCAGAAACAAATGGGGGTCGGCAGCAAATTGAAAGGAACAAATCGAAAGCGAAAGCGACGAAGAAATAGAAAAGGAACAAGGTTACCGAGAGTAGAGATAAAGATGGTGAAGTCACCCAAAAAAAACCCCCAAAAATGTTCTAGGCAAGAGAGGAGGTAAAAAAATGGTGGTAAAATTTTGGGGGTTTCCTCAGTTAAACATTTTTAGAGATTTTTTTGGGGTGACTTGTGTCTTGTGTGTAGCGTACGATTTGTTTTTTTTTAAAAAGTAAAAAATTTAGGGTTAAAAACTTAAAATGAAATAAGGGAGGTGAATAACGTGGGTAAGTTTGAAGGAGTGAAAATGTGTGGTGTAAGCTTGAGGGAGTAAATGGATAAAGGTAAAAATGAAATAAGGGGTGTAAGAATAAGTAAGGGTATTTCGGAAATATTTGAGCAATTTCCACCGGAGTTGTGAAGTGGTGCTAATTTTAGATCAGAAGGTATATAGGGGTGTAAGAATAAGTAAGGGTATTTCGGGAATATTTGAGCAATTTCCACCGGAGTTGTGAAGTGGTGCTAATTTTAGATCAGAAGGTATATAAAAGGTGGTAATTTTAAAAAAAAATTTTAAAAGGGGATTATTTTAGAAAAAGTGATTTTAAAAGGTGGTTTTTAATAATTTACTCTAAAAATTATAACGAAACTAAAACTGCATACAATTCGACAACATTTCGTCAGTAATTCAACAAAAACTCATAAAATTGACAAATAAAAAATCACAGCAATTAATAAACTTTTGCAGAAATTCATACCAAGGAAGACCAGAAAGTTCATGATAACTATCGAGCAACGAAACAACGCCGCGAATCGGAAGAATCGAATCTTCAAGAAGACCGCCGCCGCCGACGACGGTTGCGGCGGCGGAGGAGATATCGGCGCCGCCGTCGATGAAACCGAGGTCGCGGAGCTCCGACTCGGTGACTGAGTTCATGTCGTGGTTGAAGACCGAGTTCGACTCGGGAGTGAGGTCCGAGTCAGGCGAGTGAGACGAGGAGAAGAATCGGTACGACGGCGGTGGTGGTGGAGATGTAGGGTTTAGGAGAGAGAAAGCGCGGTGGAGAGAGAAGTACTGTGGTGGTGTACGGCGGCGGAGGTGTGATGCGAGTATTCGCGATGTTGCCATCGTCGGCGGCCGAAGAATTAATCAATAACTAAAAAAGAGTTATTTAGTTTCGGTTTTTAACATAGGCTCATTGGATACATTGTTTTGTCGAGAATGAAACACGAAGAATTTAGAAAGGATCCCGCGAGTATTAAATATTTTCCTTTTTTGTTTTTAACATGTGTCCAGTGAATAAGCATTAAGAAAAGCGTTTTTATGTTAGTATGAGACGGTTTTGTTAGTTCAACTATTACGACTAATAATACTCGTAACTTTTGTTTATGTGGAACAAAATTCATTATGAGCGAATAGTTGCAATTACGGACACGTACTTGAACTCTAGATGAATATGATCGATGCAAGTTTTTGCATCAATGAAATGTTAGTCTTGAAACCAGGTTTGATGAATTGGAGATTTGAGTCGGATTAGAGTCGAGTTAGATAGGATTTGGTATGGCACGTTATGTCGAGTCAAGCTGTTCTCAGTCATTTTCATGTCATAGCCTATAGAGTTTGATTCGGGTTATTTAACATGGTGATTAATGATAATAAGGGAACTTGGTGTGTAATTCCAAGTTCTGAAACTTAATTGAAATTTGAAAACATAACCAGAGCATTACATAAACAAGCTATAACAAAACCAGACAACATAAGACATCAAATGATCAAAACAGTACTAATAATCGACTTCATTCATGACCGGAAACAAATTCAGATCATAACCGTAGAGCAATCTTCCCAAATTTATTCAAATTCCCAAAAATTCACCAGTAAAGTCATTCATAAACTGCAACCTTGTCCATAATCTTTGAAACAACGTCCTTGGACTGTTTGAGCAGCTTAATGCTCTTATTCAGCCTCTCCCTCTTGGCTGCAACAGATGGCGATTCCTCTAGCAGCCGCTTAATGCCGTCCCCATAAGGACCCATCAACTCATTCACGATTTCAACTTCCAAATCTTTGTTCACCAAGTTCTGTATCGAAAACAGCAGGTGAAGAGCCATTGAGTCGACAAGGCGTCTCAGAACGATCTTCCAGTAAGAAGTCATTCTTAACTTCATGTCAAAAGCTTGCTGTGCTACATCCTTGTACATCCTCATGTGTCCGACTTCAATCCTCCCAAAGCCTTCAATTTCCATGACAGGATCCTCGGACTCATTCTCGACAATTTTGATGAATTGTCCTTGATACTGCATCAGCTTATTCCAAGTTAACATGTACTCAGGGTTACAAGTGTAATCGGCCAACTTCTCCATGTCTACGATTTCCTGAACACGCATCACAGACTGCTCTTTCATCTTAGCAATCAAGCTATTTGCTGCTCTTCTGGTAGAAGACAGAAGTGGCGGGTAATTCTCGCAATGTTTCATCAGAACGCTCACTACCACCATCTCAATGTACGCCCAAGCTTCAGCCATAAAATCAAAAGGCATGCCATGGATCGTCGTCATCTTCCTGTGTAGGATGGTAATGAATCCAGATCGAGGAATAAAATTGGGTAGTCCAATACCTTTGGACTCCTCAAGAACACGAACCTCTTCAATCAAGAAATCTGTCGGGTTCTCCTTTGGAATTCCAACAGACTGAAGTTCATTAGAAAACCTGCTAAGAATGTCAGCAAGTCGCGCTGTTGCGTGCATTGACTCGACATCCGGGTACTCATCGTACTCACCACGTATCAGAATCTTCCTCAGAGATTCCTTAGCCGTACCCATCACCTGCATGAACACAGCCATTGCCTCAGGAATAGATGACAAATGCTGAGGCATATTGTTTAATTCCGCAACGTTCACAGTCAGCTTGTCATTAATCTGCTTGACAATGTTAGGCAAACATTTCGATATAATGTTAGCCTGAATCTGAACCAAATTATGAGCCAAAACAGGAATCCCAACAATCGACTTATCAATTTTTGACAGCAAAGGGTGTGTTTCAAACAACTTAGCCTCCTCCAACCGCGCTTCCTCATACGTCTCTTCGCCAATCCTGTTCCTAACACAAACATAACCCAAACCGATACTAACATCATCATTCGTGACCTTCTCCAACAACCCTTCAGGTGCCTTATCAGCTTTAGTAACAACAGCAAGGGTTCTCTGACCAGTTTTATCAACACTCTGAGACATCATTATCGACTCACAGGTCGTGAAATCGACAGTCGCAGACAGAACATTCAAAATGATACTCTCCTCTGGCGTGATATACTCCATGATCATGTCCCTAATCTGCTCATATATATTCTCAGGCTGTCCATGAACCGGAACCCGGGTTATGCCAGGAAGATCTACCATAGTCAAATCCGGGACACCATTTTTCTTCACAACCAAAGTAATAGGAGTGTTTGCAATGCCCTTAGCATTTCCAGCAATCTCCTGAGTAGCAAAATTAATTGCATCAGACACATTTTGTTCATCAGTTTCGACAGTTTTACCCATGTACTCTAGCGAAAGCCGAGGTTCAACGTCATAATGATGCTGTAACCTCATAATCAGTGGCACCCTAGTACATATCCCCTGACCTCTAGGGAGACTAATCCCAGCCAATGACTCCAACACACTAGATTTCCCCGAGGACTGATCCCCCACGACAACAATCGTAGGGAGCTGAATACCCTCCTTCATGACCTTAAGGTTACGCAGCTTGTCGACTGCATCAAGTAAAGGCCGAATACGGACATTGTACGACGACACAAGCGGTGGAGGCACTGCTGAAATTGGTGAAACAGGCTCTTCAACATTAACCATTGAATTTTCATTGGAACTTTTTGTGTTTGTTGAAATTTGGATTTTGTTGTTTGACTTAGATTTCAAACCCATTTTAGCTGTTGATGAGAATATTATAGATGCTTGTGTATTTGTGTAGGAGTTGTTTTGGTGAGACAGAATGACAAAGAACAAGTAGTATATGTAGAGACTGCAGGAAAACTGTTTGTTTGCCATAATAAAAGCTGCTTAGACAGTTGCATAGGACAATGAAAAGTTGGGGGTGTTTATAGAGGCAATTGTTGAGGCCTAGGACCGGATTAAAATCGTCTTATGCGTACGACTAACTCATTCATGTTATATGTAGAGTAGATTATTTCGTTTTTATAGACGATTAATGATATAGTTAAACGAGTAGAACAACGGAGTAATATTTAGTATCATTAATTTCATTATTCATCTCCGCAAAAAAAGGGGTTCAAAGCCTCATAAGCTCCGATTTTGATCGACAGTTGCGTGACTACGTCGGGTTGGATAGTGTTGGTTGACCGGTGACAGTCGAATCATATCGTTTTCGGCTCACCGGTATCATGATAGAAGCAATTCATTGATAGAATAATGTGAATTCCCAAACGTTACTCATTAATGTCTCTACAACTGCTGTACTGTAGTAGCCAATTACTACACTAAAAAAACTTTTGATAAACTAAACGTTTATCAGATTAGATTGTTTACACAACTTTTTAGTTACTCCATAAATTTAAGGCATCTACCGTCTTGTTCTTTTGAACTCAATTTTGTTACGTTCGTGTAAGTAAAGTCTGGTTTAAATAATTAAATACAAATCACCTCTTCCCAATACGACTTTATTTTTACCTCTTTTTAGTTCAATTAAACTAAGTTATTTGTGGATTTAATCTGGTGACATGAGGATTGTTTGTTGCATCAATTCCAAACCCCCGCTTGACGAACTGATCTAAGGTCGGCTTTTTGTGCAACCACCTTGAAAGATCCTTCGTATTAAGTTCCAAATATCTACTAGGCTCTGCCCCTCTGTTCTATAGGATTTATTGAAGTTAAATTGAATTGAATTGATCTTATCTGAATTAATTTGGAATACACTAAATTGAACTCAGATGAAATTAAGTCAAGAAAAACGGGATGGGACAATCATGCCCAATGTCGAACAAGATTCTTGTGAGTTGTGACCCATTCACTCGAATTTTGAGATTGAGAAAATAAAAATCACACGTAATCTTCCAACTTCTCCATGGGTCCATGACTAGAATGATAAAGCTATTTGATGTTCCTCTGATAGAAGATTGAAGTGTATTCGTCAATGTCGCTCTAAATAGCATATTCTGCGTAAAATGCACCGTCACATATTCGTTTACGAATTCATTCAGCGATTGAATAAGAATGTGTGTCGATTAATCAAATAAAGCAAGGTAAAAACTACGGTTCAGAATTCTTTAGGGAAAAACGAGCAATTGGCTCGGAAGAAAGACCTCGCAAATGTCTAGCAACGTGATGCTGCATAAACTTAGACTAACAATTAGCACTGTCGATGAGCCGGAGCTCAGAAAATTTGGTGCTAATGAGAAGGAAAAAAACACATCATTCTAACTCATACACCGTAAAACATAGTACTTGATCATTATTCATTAAATTAAAGCAGAATTACAACCACAACCCTTGTCAAAAGATCAAGCAAACAAAGCATCAGACGATTCGTACAAGATCCATCCAAAACGCCATTTAATTCCAACCGCAGAAGTCATTCATAAGCAGTAATTTGGTCGATGATCTTAGACACCACATCCTTGGACTCCTTGAGCAGTTTAATGCTCTTGTTGAGCTTCTCTCTTTTGGTAGCAATGGAAGGCGATTCATCGAGCAGCCTCTTGATTCCGTCGCCTGCAGGACCCATAACCTCGTTCACAATCTCCGCCTCCAAAAGTACATTCACCAAGTTTCCTATCGAAAACAACAGATGAAGAGCCATGGCATCGACTAGACGCCTAGGAACGATCTTCCAGTACGCGGTCATTCTGACCTTTAAGTCATAAGCCTGTTGAGCCACGTGCTTGTATTTTATCATATGGGCAACATCAACCTTCCCCAACCCCTGAATCTCAATTTCCGAACTCGAATAAGAACCAACATAATAAGTGTTTACAATTTCCATAAATTTGGTCTGCTGCGACATCATTTGGTTCCAACTGAGCATGTACTCAGGGTTGCAGGTATAATCAGCAACCTTTTCCATTTCGACAATCTCCTGAACACGCTTAACAGACTCGTCTTTCAACTTGGCAGTCAAAGCGTTTGCTGCCCTCTTGGTGCATGACTGAAGCAGCGGGTAATTGTTGCAGTGACGCAGCAGGACAGACAGTACCACTTCCTCAATGTAGGTCCAAGCATCAGCCATAAAATTGACAGGAATATCAGAAATTCCATTAATCTTCCTTTGCAGGATGGTCATAAACGCAGATCGAGGGAGAAAATTGGGTAGTCCAATACCTTTAGACTCCTCAAGAACCCGAACCTCTTCTATCAGGAAGTCCGAAGGTTTCTCGTTCGCATTGCATACAGACTGCAGCTGATCAGAAGTTTTGTTCAACATATCAGCAAGGCGGGCAGTGCCGTGCATAGCATCACCATTGAACTCTTCATCGTCATACTCTCCTCTGATCAAAATCTTAATCAAAGATTCCTTAACTAATCCCATGACATGCATGAACGCAGTCATTGCTTCCTGAACAGACGACAAATGCCGAGGCAATTTGCTCAGTTCAGCAACATTTCCTGCCAACTTATCATTGATCTGCTTCACAATGTTAGGCAAAGACTTTGATATAATGGTAGCCTGTATTTGGACCAATCTCTGAGCCAAAACAGGAACACCCACCATCGTCTTTTCGATTCTCGACAGCAAAGGATGTGTTTCAAACAGCTTAGCCTCCTCAAGGCGTGCTTCCTCGTACGTCTCGTCTCCAATCCTGTTCCTGACACAGACATAACCCAAACCGATATTAACATCATCGTTAGTCACCTTCTCCAACAGTCCATCAGGAGCCCTGTCAGCCTTTGTGACCACAGCAAGGGTCCTCAGACCAGTTCTGTCAACACTCTGAGACATCATTATTGACTCGCAGGTCGTAAAATCGACAGTCGCAGACAGAACATTCAGAATGATGCTCTCCTCTGGTGTGATATACTCCATTATCATATCCCTGATCTGCTCATAAATGTTCTCAGGCTGTCCATGAACCGGGACACGGGTTATGCCTGGAAGATCAACCATAGTCAGATCCGGCACGCCATTTTTCTTAACCACCAGGGTTATAGGACTGTTTGCAATGCCCTTGGCATTGCCAGCAATCTCCTGAGTAGCAACATTGATTGCATCAGAGACATTTTCTTCACTAGTTTGGACAGTTTTGCCCATATACTCTAAGTAAAGCTCGGGTTCCGGAGCGTAATGATGTTGTAACCTCATAATTAGTGGCACCCGGGTACATATCCCCTGACCTCTAGGGAGACTAATACCAGCCAATGACTCCAAAACACTTGATTTTCCCGAGGACTGATCCCCTACGACAACTATCGTAGGGAGCTGAATACCCTCCTTCATGACTTTAAGGTTACGCAGCCTGTCAACTGCATCAAGCAGAGGACGTATACGGTCATTGAAGGAGGACACAAGAGGTGTCGGAATGGCGGATATGGGAGAAATGTCATGGACAGGATCACCAACTACAAAAGCACTGCAGCTGTCGGAAATTACTGTGGTTGAGAGAGTTTGAGTTTCGTTGTTGCACTCGGATTTATGAGCCATGTTGAGATTATATGAGATCGTTATAGTATGCAATTTTATGTTCTGTGTGATTAAATCATAAGGAACAAGAAGTATTTAGAGAGACTCTAGTAAGCTGTTTAGTGTCGACAATCATTCACAACCATTCACAAAAAGTCAGTTACTTTTGAATTCACAAAAAAGTCAGTTACTTAAGGCAGTTACTCTTGAATACACACAACCATTCACAAAAAATCACAACTCATAAAAAGCAGTTACTTTTTATTAGTACAATGTTTCAAAGCCAAAAGTAACTTTTTGAATAAAGATTAAAAAAAAAAAAAAAAGCATGTAAAAGTTTCAAGAACAAATAATATAAATTACACAAATAAAAAAATAACTTATAGGTTAAGAAAATTTCTTGTGTCCACTAACTCTCTAGCCAATGAGAACTTTTGATTGGCTTTTTTTATTATATAATTTATTCTATACTAGGGAGGATTAAGGTTTTCATTGGCTAGGGAGGATTGTCCTCCCGGATGACCTCAGAATTTTTCATAGGATAAATTATCAAATACAACTTTATAAAACAGTTAATTTTCAAATTACAGCTTTATAATTTTTTTTTAACTTTACAGCCAAAAAATTGGTTTCGTTAACAAGTTACAGCTAAACCACTTTTTCGATGAAAATTTACACAAACTGACCAAAATACCCTCAATAAATTATGCCTCCACTTTATTCTTTTCACTTCCTTATTTACCCCTTCATTCATCAATCCAAAGCCAAAACGAAGCCCTTTTTTTTTTGTGAGCAACAGAACATGTTCTCGCCAACACTGTTGGCGAGACTTGTTAATTACTAAAACTCGCCAACACTCTTGGCGACCAGTTGGAGATTAAGTCTGATTTGGGATTAATTACATCTTAATCAGTTACAAAAAAAAACAAAAAAAAAAAAAAAAAAAATTAAAAGAAGTCGCCAACACTCCTGGCGATTTGTTGCAACAGAAAAAAAATTCAAAACAAGTCGCCAATGGTATTGGCGATTACTTGTCTATAAAAAAACGCGTGAGTATTCCTGGTGTAGCAAGTAAAAATTCAGTTTATAAAAAAAAAAAAAAAAAAAAAAATATTCTCAACATCGTTTTTCACGTGTTGATTTTTCGGAGTTTTAACAAATTCATTCATATTTTTCATTTGTTAGGTATGATTTTATTCGTTTTAAATATAATTGTTGTAGATTATTTTAATCTTGCTATA
>JAUEKU010117194.1:0-12674 GCA_032274805.1 Gypsophila paniculata
ACACGTATTTATGAAATTTTGGGTTCAACAATAATAATTTCTACTTATCGGTTGTATATATTAGATGTCATTATAAACAGACCCGTGAATTTCACGGGCTACTAAACTAGTTACGCATTAATGGGAAACGAGCTGAGAGAGATCATTAGCTCACTAGAGTCTTAGACATAATGCAAAATAAGTCGTTTCATTCCGTTTCAGATACTTGTTTATTATTTGCGTAGTAATTAATTGTTTTCTTTTTTACGAACATGTTTTTGGTCTACGAATAATTATTGATCCAAATTTAATCCACAACTAATTTATTCTCATGTTACAATAAAGATAAATGAATGACTACAACATTTGTATTGTTGGTATATAATTACAAGTAAATAAAACTCCAAAAATATCATAAAACCGTCTTACCGAGTAAAATATATATCTAAACAATTGTGAATTGCAACAACCTATGAGGTGTGAAAATGGGTGAGAAGGACCATTGACCACCTCTATAGCAACAAGTATTTGTCGTTTCTCATTAATTTTTCCTGGAAATTAGGATCATTATCGTCGTTACGCGCTTAGTGAACATATAATGAGATACGTAACACTAGATGTTCGAGCTTTTCATAGACACACTGATATATTTGATTCGGACAATATGATTCGACCCGTAAAATATATTGATTTGAATATTGTATTATGGCATTTTGATTTTTTTATGTATTATGAATTTATGATCAAATATTTTGTACTCCAGATTAAATATTAAGTGATATTTTAAGTAATTAAGAACACTATATTGATGAATTATTTTCGAGCGATCTATTTAGTGCAAACTATATATATACATTTATTCATTACATATCTTACAAATTTTATAGTATAAGACGATTTATAAGTGAAAACATTTCGTCCATGTTATTAACAAAGAACAAATCACTTGCAAATGCCAACTAGCTTAATTGATAAAGTTATAAGGGCTAGTACTCATGATCTGCAATTTTCGTCCGCATCAATTACCCTTGTGGCTCAGTATAAAAAAATCACGACAATTGACAAAGATTATACCTTCTTTAGTGGAAGTTTATACAATACACTCACATTATTTACACAACCTAATTTTTGGCCCACTACTGAAATTACTTTATCAAACAAAAACAAAAAAAGTAAAGAACCAATCAACTTTTTAGGGCACAAAAAAGAAAAAGGAAACAAAACCTAGGATTTACCCAAAAAAATTAATAAATAATAAAATGTGACATGATGAAAATGAAAGTTTGGTGAAGTTTAAATCAAGGCAATTTATGGGAAAAAGAAAAACAAATTGTATTGAAATGATGAGACAATATTATTAGTAGTAATGTTTTAGTGTTTGGAGATTAATGTTTCTTGTAGGCATGGAAACTTATGATTTGGGGTGCGTTTTTTAGCTAGACACCCGTCTGTGGTGCTGACAAACTCATCAGTTCTCTCATGCCTTGTTTTTTATCGGAACCGTCTTAAAGAAGACAGTCTTACACAACAAATAATATAATATTTATATACTCTGATTATTTATTTAATCTGAAGTACGAGTATATATTTATATTTATCGTCAATTTTACAATTTGAGAGTGTAAACTTGCTCGTTTTATTCTTTGGTACGGAGTGAGGACTGATATACTCCTACCTCCTAGTTAGCTAGTACTCTGTTTAAATTAATTGTCCGTTTAATTTATGATTTGGTACATCTACAATCTTTATGCTTCTCTATGCTGATTATTCTTAAATTTGGTTCATGATATTTTTATATAATCATTTGGTGACAAAGTTATACTTTTCTCCCACATTTGATGCAATGATTGAGAAAAAAGTATATGAATTTGTTGATTTAATAAAACGTATGACGAGTGAAATATATAAATGTTAGGTTGTCATTTTTTGTAAAGATCAGATAAACACATTCATAATTGTTTATACGTAAAATCAGTTTGCAAACTTTTTTAGTGTTACTGAGTAATTCTAAATGCGGGGTTTGAATGGCCGATAAATAAGAGACGATGATATCAAAACATAAAACATCATCTATATATATGTTATTATCATTAGTACGATGGCCAATAACTAGGTTAGCTTCTAAAGGTATGTGCAAATTTAAGTGTAGCTTTGGTCCTTATAACTATCAGTTAGGTCTACTTATAAATTTGTACATATAATTCGAGCTTAAACCTCCATCATTACAATTATTTTTATAACTCTTACATTAAAATATAATAATAAACGATAAAATATTCAATCCTATGAACCATCCTATAAAATAAAACTTCTAAACCATCAAGTACACTTTAAATTGTCAATGGCTCCTCAAATTAAAATAACTAGTAAATGAAGTAAAATTGTTTGTGCTACTCCACTACTATGTACTATAAGTCTATAACACTATATATTCATATTATTATATTATATTTATAATTAAAAGAGAAAGAATGCTAGTGTGTTGCTTAAGTCCAAAGACACACGTACAAGTTAGTCGTGTGTACCAAAACTTATCCAATGAATGAATGAATGAATGAAGGGCAAGTTAAGATAAGTGTAAGGCTTTTAGAGTGCCTTAAACTTAGCATCAAAGGCATCCTAGACTCGTGTTGTGTTCTGTTTTTAGGGCGTGTGCCTTAATGAATGCACTGCTCTTTTCCCTCCATTCATTCTCCACGTGCATCACTTATTATGACCTCCTGTTTCTTGCCATTTTTATTTACGTTGAGATTATCTGTCCCATTTTATGTCTTATTTATACAGAATATAAAATCTAAATTTGTGAGTCGGACATCATCATATTTAGATATACGAATATTTAGTTGCAAGGACTAAGGAGTATATCAATTTCTCTCTCTCTCTATATATATATATCATGTGACGAGTGATAAGACAATTTTTGTCAACAGAGAAAATATTATTTTGAAATTATTTTCTCATTCTCAGATCATGTGCTCCTAAACCACATAACAATATATTTAATGTGAAAGTTATTATATACTCCCTCTGTCTCAGTCAATTGTTAACGTTTCAGTTTTGATATAAAAACAAATGTAAGAAATGAATGGGTATACAAACAAACACAGAGTAACTTAATACAAGTAAGTCATTATAATATGCTCACTTACATGTATATTATATTAAAGTTGTGTAATGTTTTTTTCGTCAGATGCTACCTAAACTTTAGCCTATTTGTTAAATGACTACCTAACATTTTGGAAATTAATCATAACTACCTTAACTTTTACACTTTTTGTGAGATACTACTAAAATCAAGATCCCGACCAAGAAAAGTCAAATTTTGGCGTTGACCTACCTTGTGCACGTGACTTTGGTTAAAAAACTCTTAGATTAGCACTGAATTTTGTGTTGTTTTCATTGAATTGGAAGTTTTGTGATGTTTTTTTTGGGCAAGAATTCAAGTGGAACGTGCAAATTCAGTGCTAATCTTAGAGTTTTTTTTGTAGTATCTCACAAAAAGTGTTAAAGTTAAGGTAATTATAATTAATTTCCAAAATGTTAGGTAGTCATTTAACAAATGGACTAAAGTTTAGATAGCATCTGACAAAAAATCCTTTATATTAATTTCCTTTAGTTTAGTTTGTTTAAGCGTCGATGTGGGAGATTTAGACATATTTCGATATGACCTTTATTTCAAAATTAATTCATTTATTTTACAATCAAATACTATGAAATAAATACTCATTTGATAGCATTTTCCGATACGAATCTAATGATGTAACTTTTACATTTTTTGACAAACACATTTTAAGAAATTTGAAATTCAATGACTTACTAAAAACTCACTAATATATTGTAGTTAAAATAGGAAAGTAATATTTCATATAAATATTTATTTCTAAAATAATATTTTTCACCCTATTTAAATAATTATTTTTAATTTCTAAATGACATTATATGATTGGCTTAGAATCTCTTGAATGAAAGAGAAAGCTCAAAAAAACTCAACTTTATATATATACTAGTTTTAAAGCCCGTACGTTGTACGGGTCTAATATCGATTATAAATATTAATAAAAAAATTGTACGAAGCCATGAATTGAATCGACGATTACATTTTCACATACATATATTTCTTAGATATTTGTTTTAATATCTATAATTTTTTATACCAATGTCGTTGAACGAATATATGCTACAATATAATAGGTTACTTTTTGAAAAAAAAAAAATGTTAGCTTACTATTAATTCATGTAAAAATTTTAAAATGTTATAATCATTCACAATCTATATATACTATATATATAACCAAGGGGCAGTATTGTAATTTAAATTTCTTATATTTAATAAAAATAACTTATCATATACAAAGTTTAATTAATAAATTTAAAAAAAAAATAATAAATATAAGTTATATTACATTTCATAATTTCATACTATATTCCTATACAAAATCAAATTAATAAAATTAGAAAAATTATTACAAAATAATATTTATACTATTTGTATACAAAACTAATTAAGAAAATTAAAAAATAATCAAAAATATAAAATTCAAATAATAATAATAATAATAATAATAATAATAATAATAATAATAATAATAATAATAATAATAATAATAATAATAATAACAACAACTTAAATTTTTATTAGATGAATAACATTTTACAAGAAATTAATGGGCAGCTGAGATACTATATGGGCGCCCACTCCCTTAGCAATAGCAAAACAGACTCTATTAAAGATATGAATAGCAGCGTGCTTCCTGATAAGTATTATTTTTATATCATTTTCGACTCCTTTCCCCGTCGCATTTCGAGCATTTTCGCTTCTGTTTTTAGTTATTTGCGACGCATTTGGTTATTTTGCCGTTTCTGCTTCTCCTTGGTCGTTTCTTGCAGGAATTAGCGGACCCGAGCTAATTCCGTCATATTAAGAGGAGCCGGAGACGAGTTGGGAAGCGTTGGATCGCGAAGGCTGTGTAGCGGGAAGTCCACGTCCAAGTTCAAGGAGGAAGAAGTGAAGTAAAGTGAAGAAAAGCTTTTTAGCTGAGCCCTTGGCTCGATCGAGCTGCCCTGTGCTCGATCGAGTGGCCTGGTGCTCGATCGAGCGACATCAGGCTCGATCGAGCGTCTGCTGTTTTCTGCAGATGTCGTTCTGCATTCTCGTTTTCTTAGAAATATAAATAGAAATACCGTCATTTTTATGAGTACGTCTTTTTTCAGCAGCGAATACTCTTTGTCAAAAACCCTTAGAAATAATTTAGATCATTTGTAATTCAACTTTATGCACTTTTATCTTGCGAATTCAACTTCAAGCTTGTAATCGGTAACTCGTTCTATGCTTAATATGCACCTCGTTTTTATCTACTGCCTTGTTATTTCATCTTTCGTTATGAGTAGCTAAATCCCATACTAGGGCTTATGGGGGATCTTTGAGTTCTATTAAGGTCCTATGGGTGTTTGATTGAATGCTAGTTATCGTCTGTATGCTATGCTGTTGTTTCATGCTCTTTTTGCAATTGATTGATTTAAGTACACGATTGATTAATTGATTTTGGAGACCTTATTACTGCATCGGAAGATGGGTTTAGGTCAGACTTGCATGAGACACAGTAGGTCATATCTAATCGTAGCTGGCGCTCGTTAGTGTGGCTTAAGGTAGATGCATGACCCAGGAGGGCGTATCTCATTACCTAATAGCTTTGCTTTGACTTGCATTTATCGACCCCAGACTGCCTTGATCGACTTATGGTGAACCCTTGACCCTAGACCTTTCATTAATGTTAAGACTTTGCTTTTGCTGTCTGCTTTGTTAGCTAGTTCAAACAACAAACACTTTGCCCCCTTGTAACCCGATTCTTGTTAGCTTGACCGTCTTAATCCAATTTCCTCGTGAGTTTGACCCTGACTTGCCCTGGCTATATTGTTGGAGTGTGTTTGGTTTATCTTTGATTGGCAATACGACTTAGCCATATTAGTGATTCATACCAAACATCCTTAGTTTGGAGGTACCTAGGAGAATATAGTTTGTCATTGTCCGCTAAGCGGGCACAGGTTGAGTTTTCGTTTTACAGGACCCCCGATGACGTACGCATACTAGGATGGGGATGATGTCTATAGGTTTATAGTTCGTTTTGAGAGTTGTAATCTATACACTATCCATATTTCGTATCTGAGTTGTATTTATTCAACTCTACTTAATTTGAATTTTAGTCGTAATGCACGACTCTTTCATATATATATATCATTTTGGGATTGTAATATTTAATAATTCGGTTTAATTAGACTTAATTATATTTTTGCCTTAGTTAATTAAAGTCACGAAAAACCGAGTTGTTACAGTGCAAATTTCCCCTTGCCAAATTATGCCTTCTATTTGGAGGTTGATCGGAGGAATTCATTTCTTGTGCAAGAGGCATGAGTTGGATTTCTGTCTTATCGACATTAAAAACTGTTGCCCCCTGCGGACACACAAGAAAACTCAGGTACTATTTCGTTTGAGGAGCGCCCGTCCTCATCTCATTGATCGTCTCAATGGCGGGGAAGATAAGGGATGGACTTCCCAATATTTGTTTGTGAAGAGTGACTCTATTGGTCTTGAATTTGTTCCATGCGAGTATAGTATTAACGGAGCTGGTAATATCTTCAATTTGTTGTTTTGTCTTGTTGGTTTCCAATTGTTGATATTCTGACATTTGTCTTTGTTTTATTTATGTAAGTGTCTGATTGGGTTTTAGACCCAAATAGTCTTGCTTCTAGGTTGAGGATTGATGCCTTTATGGCTATTACTGCGGAGGAGAGGAGGTGGCCAGCCTCTATTGGACGAATTATTGAAGAGCCTGAAGTTGAAGAGGCTGGAGCTGAGGCTGAAGAGACTGGACAGGAGGAGGGTTCAGGGGGCACTGAGGCCGACGATGCCAGCGGTGCCGGAGAGCCAATGCCAGATTTGCTGCAGCTGGCTCCTCTTCAGATTGTTCCTCAGAGTACGCGTGAGACCAGGGCTAGCAAGAGTGCTGCTAGTATTGCTCCTGCAGTTCTACCTGTAAGTCTCGACTTTATTTATTACCTTCAATTATGGTTTTGGATCTTGCGTATGAAGGGTCTCTTGTCCTGGCAGCTACTATGACGGGAAAACGTTGTTCTATGGCTGAAGAAGTGGCGGCTCGAATCGCTAAGGATAGGTTAAAGCAAGTACCCAAGGTGCCCATTACTACTGCCGGTTCTCTGCCAGCTCCCGCTCCTACGCCGCTACCTGACGCTGTTGTGCTGAGTAAGAAGAGGAAACTTGAGGATTCAACCCTACCTGCAATCGATACTGTTCAATCTCACCCCAGTACTCTTGGAGACAAGGGGAAGGTAATGGTTGATTCCCTAGAGCTGCCTATTCCTATTCTTCCCGAGGTGAAGCTTCCTGGTCCCGATGTGGGAAAAGAGATCTTCAATTTGTTCAGCACTCTTAACATTGTGAATCCTGATTTGATAGACCCTATCTGCATATCCCAAAAATTAACCTGTTCCGCCGTTCAGATCAGCCCTTTTCATTTTACAATTCTTTTTTTTGGTCGTTCGGTGTTGCTTTCGCTGTGCTAACTTGTCTTATTCACAATCTTTTCAGCTTATCAATCCCATCGTCTATCTTGGGATCGCCCTTCCTGTTATGGAAACTCGTCGGGCAAGTGTGGAGTCTCAATATTTTGAATTGGTATCCTCCCTTCAGGTAAAGAATGATGCACTAGCCAAAGCTGAGATTGATTCTCAAGCTGTTAGGAAGTTGCTTTCGGCTAGCCAGATCGAGGTCACTGGACTCAAGACTTTCTTGGACAGGCTGAAGGGGGAGAAGGCGAGCCTTTAGGAGACAATAGCTAAGTTGGAGACTGAGGCTAAGGATGCTGCTACCTATTGGACCTAGCGCACCAGGATTGGTATGTTGTCTACCCCTGTTGATCGTCGGATTGAGTGGGATCTGGAAGAAGATAAGGCTGCCTTCATGTCTTTGTACTCGGATGAGGTCATTGATGAACCAGAGGTAACTTCTGCCAGGGCATCTTCTCCTGTTAGGACTGTTGAGGATGGTGAGTTCAGTACAGCTGCAGAAGGTGAAAATATTTGATTAATGATTGTGTAATAATTAGTAGTTTGTGAATCTTTAAAAACAATGTTTGCTTTTTGTTGAGCGGATGTGCTCAGGACAGAATTTGTATGTGTATTTCTGCTCTGTGTCTGAATGTGACTTGTTTAATGACGTGGTTCTGCTTGAACTCCAATATTTGTTAGTTTCTGGTTTTGTTTTTGTGGGCATGCATATATGTTCGCGTAGTTTAGGCGACTTACAATTTGGGGTCCCTTATCGGATTTTACTCCCTGCCCATTGTTGTCCGCCGTACTGGGGACTGAGCCCTGGAAATTTGTTTTGTTTTGGTTATCTTTACCGAATCTGTTTTTATCGGGACCTGTCATCACAGTCAAAGGGTCAAGACTGATCGTTGGCGTATTCGGCAACAGCCCTCCGACGCTCAAGTCAGTTTTGCTATAAAAGAAGGATTAAGCATGAAATAATTTTAGATGAATTGCATTCCAGGGTTTAGGAATTATTTTACCATCTAACGTTTGGAACCAATAAGCACCCTGACCTGTTGCCGAATCGATTAGATAAGGTCCTTCCCAGTTAGGAGCGAGTTTTCCAGCTGAGAGGTCTTTCGTGGTCTGGAATACCTTTCTTAGGACCAGGTCTCGTGTTCTAAAAACTCTTATTCTGACATTCTTATTATAACTCCTGGACACTGCTTGCTGATATGTTGCCAGCCTAATGCTCGCTCTTTCCCTGATATCATGCACAGTATCCAGAATGTTATAGAGTAATTCAGAGTTGACCTCAGTAGTGTTCAGACCATACTTGAATGTTGGGACGGTAATTTTGACAGGTAAGACTGCTTCACGTCCATATACCATTGAGTACGGGGTTTGTCCTGTAGCACGTTTCGGTGTATTTCTATCTGCCCATAGTACCAAGGGTAGTTCCTCCACCCATCTACCCTGTTTGCCGCTAATCTCCTCTTTAAACAATTAATCACAATTTTGTTACTTGACTCAGCCTGTCCGTTAGCCTGTGGGTATCTGGGCGTGGATGTTACTAGGTTAATATTCCATTGTGCGCAAAAAGTTTTAGTCTTGTTGCCCACAAATTGTGTTCCTTTATCGCAAACTATTTCTGAGGGCACACCATACCTGCATATTATATTTTTCTTAATGATGCGGCTTAATCATGTCACCACAATCAAAATAAAGTTTTAATACAACTAACTAATAGCTAGCAGTAAGCAGAGTATCGAATCCATAGGGAGACAGGTAATAATGATCAGTCTACAGCAGTAAAGTCTATTCTAGAGAAAGGAACTGGATAAGATTGTATCTAAACTAAGACAGCAGATAAAATGATAATAATAAAACAAGTATAAAGAAGTCTAGGGTCAGACGGGATGACCGTATAACGGCGGGAATGGTGATTCTAGCTCGACAATTGCTAAGGTTTTAAGGTATGAGTCCAGTCTTTTCAGAATTAAGGACACCTAAGGAGTCTCTCAACGGGCTCTCGCAACTTATTGAGATGTCCTAAAGATTGCTACGAGTCTTTCCCTAACAGACTATCAACGGGCTCTCGATCTTAGGTTAAGGGGAACTAGACAGTGCAGACAGGTGTACAGACTATCAGCAAAGACAATTAAATCATAACAATCAATCAGACCATAAAAAATGTCTCACAAGAATCATACAAGCCCTAGTTACATGGCGACCCTAACCCTAGAGAGGAATTAGCTAGACATACTAGTGACGACAACAATCAATAAGACGATGGGAATAATAACAATAAAACAATAACGAGAAGACATAATGAAAGATAAATACTTAATTGATGAAACTAATGCAAAACAATTGTAAACTTACAAATTGAATAGAAAATACCGTCTTAAAGATTAAAGGAAATGAAGGATGAAAACCCGAAAGTAAATCCAAGAGAAAATCAAATTAAAACTATAAAAACCTAATGGAGAAGATGAATGATAAAATGAACGTAAAACTAAACAAAAAGAATGAAAGGTGTGTAGTGATGTCTGTTTTCCAAAAACTTAATTTCTACTTATACGTAAAACATATCTAGCAAGCAAACCAACCGGTTTGGACTAAGTAGACCAACCGGTTTGCTGAACCGATCGATTTGGGTAGCAGAACCGGTCGGTTCTGCCAAGTCCTGTACGTTGCTCTTGTGTTCTGAACCGGCCGGCTTTGGTGTTAGAATCGGTCGGTTCTAGCGCTACTTCTTCGTGCTCTACTTTGAGTGAACCGGTCGGTTCATGGTATAGAACTGGTTGGTTTAGGCTTCAGCTATTCTTCAACCTTTACTTATTCATGTCTCATCTGTCCGTCTTCCGCTCTTGACTCTATGAATCCCAAATACACTCGTAAATGGTCCCGAAAGACCGTTTTTTGATACATTTCCTGCAAAACACAACAAAATACCACGAGTAGCACAAGACGAGAGAATCGCAGCCAGATAAGTCTATAAAGACCTCATTATCTAACTAAAAAGCGGGGTAAAAGATGGGTAAAAGGTGATGCGAAATAGACGCATCACTTAATAAAAGAAATTACCTCTTTTTCCGCTACCTGCCTGAACGCATCTGTTTCGATCCATTTTGAGAAATAATCTGTCATTGCTAACATAAAGACCTTCTGTCCTGGGGCAGCGAGAAGCTTCTCTACTATGTCCATACCCCATTTCATGAAGGGCCACGATGCTGAAATTGAATGTAGCAATTCAGCTGGTTGATGTATTGTAGGGGCGTGCTTCTGGCAAGACTCACACTTAATTGAATATTGAATGCAGTCTACCCTGAGAGTAGGCCAGTAGTAGCCCATGCGTAGGACTTTGTTAGCCAAACTCCTTCCTCCTTTATGGTTGCCATAGTGACCATCATGAATTTCTGCCTTCACCATCTTGGCCTATTTTGGAACTAAGCACCTCAAGTACTGTCATATAAGCGACCTTTTGAAAAGCACTCCCTGAATTAGTGTAAAGCTAGCTGTCTTGATCTTGAATGCTCTGGCTGCTATTCTATCTCCTGGAAGTTTGCCCTGCAATAAGTATTCATAATACGGTTTGGTCAAAGTCTGCTCCGGTTGTGTCCTGTTTTGGAGTACTGCTTCTTTCTCTTGGATAGCAGGTTCCAAAATGTGCACGATTGGGATAGTGTCTAGCTTGGTGGGAATAAACGTTGAGCCGATGTTGTCCAGAGCATCCGCTTGTATGTTTTTGTCCCTGGGAACTTGCTCAACAATAAAGTAGTCAAACTTGCTCGAAATTTGTTTTAATAAAATCGAGATATGCAATCATTTTCAAGTCTTTTGCTGCATAACTTCCGTTTATTTGATTAACGATTAACAAAGAATCTACTTTTACTCTTACCTTTGTTACGTTCAGGTCTAGACAGACATTCAAACCTGCGATTAGTGCTTTGTATTTGGCTTTATTGTTAGTGGCCTTGAAGTCGTATGACATGACCTGGGCTATTATGTCCCCCTGTGGCGATTTCAGGACTATACCCAATCCTGTACCGCAGATATTTGCTGAGCCATCAGTGTGCAATTCCCATGTGTCCTCGTCCTGACACATCTGAATCATCTCCTGTCTAGCTGTATCTTCTAGGATATGAGTGAAATCAGTCACAAAATCTGCCAGGGCTTGTAACTTGATGGCTGTCTTGGGCTCATATGTACTTAAACTTTACTGACCACTTGGACATGCGTCCTGACAACTCGGGTTTCATCAGTATTGTTTTCATAGGCACGTTAGTTCTCACGATAATATAATGTGCTTCAAAGTAGGGTCTTAATTTAGTGCAAGTCAAAGTTAATGCCAAAATAAAGTTTTCTAACAGTGAATACTTGGTTTCAGCATCTAATAGACTTTGGCTTACATAGTAGACTGGAAATTATTGTCCTTCCGTTTCTCGTACCAGGACTGCACTCACCGTAGACTCCGTGTGTAACAAACCGGTTTTTCGTGACTTTAGTTAACTAAGGCGGAATTATAATTAAGTCTAAAACAGTGTTATTAAAATATTACGAACCTCAAAATAAAATATCAGAATACAGAGTTATAGTGTTTAACTCGAGTATTGGAAATAAGGAGTATTTATTACATCTCTCAAAATGAAATACAGAAAAACAATAAACAACATCCCCTCCTTGATAGGCATTCACTCCAAGGGTACCTGCAAAATAAACTGTGGGAGATGCCCGCTTAGTGTACAACGACTAGCTTAATTTCCTACGTACCTCCAAACCAAGGATACTTGGTATGAATCACCAATTCACCATTAACAATAATCGTGTTGAATATCATTATACAACACGAAACATATATTCATGCGTAATATATTAATTCGCATATATTAAACATGCATCGTAAAATATAAACATATGACAACATCTCTCAGTATCTACTAAAGCAGTAAAACATGTTATCACATAATATCAGTAAAATATATTATAACATCATAACATTTCATTCACAATAAAACATATTGCAAAGTATAACAACATATACAAACATTACAGTGGAACAGTGAAACAGTAGACTCTACTAAATTCATTACTTTCATAATATCCTTTAATGAAATTTGTGGTCGTTTAATTTTATAAATCATTTT
>JAUEKU010117305.1:0-12674 GCA_032274805.1 Gypsophila paniculata
CGTCTCGGGTCGGGTCGGGTTCGGGTTCGGGTCAACCTTAATCGGGTCGTATCGGGTTACGGGTCGTCATCGGGTCGTATCGGGTTACGGGTCGTATCGGGTTACGGGTCGGTTTCGGGTTGCAATATTTTCGGGTCGGGTCGGGTTAGTTTTACTCGAGTTTCGGGTCGAGTCACTCGGGTCAGGTCAGGCTTGCCAGCTCTAGCGGTGATAAGCCGTTCGGGCTTACTAGAGTTTTGAAAGATAAAGGAAACTTGTTTTTGGATTTTTTTTTTGTTTGTGAGTTTGAAAGTAGCCCAATGCGCCGATAGGCCCTTCGGACTTACAGAAGGTTTGATAGATCATGGAAATGTCGTGCTTATTTCCCTTTTTTTTATTAATTCGGCCTGATGCGGTGATAGGCCGTTTGGCTTTACTAAAGGTTTGAAATATCACGGAAATTCGATTCCAGTTTTTGTTTTCTTTTTTATTTCAATTAATTCGACTTAATACGGCGATAGGCCGTTTGGACTTACTAAAAGTTTAAAAGTTCACGAAAATGTCGTGCTTTTACCTGGATTTTGGATTTTTTTTTTTTTTGAAAATATGTTGATAGAAAATTTCGACCCTATGTGGCAATAGGCCGTTCGGACCGTTGAAATTTTCGAAGATTCTTGGTTTAGGGTCGTTTGAAAGTCTGACAGGTTTCAATTTAAAAAGTTTAAAAAGTTTGAAAGGTTTGAAAGATTCAAAAATTTTCAAATAATTGCATTTTGAAAGTTTTAAAAAATTGAAAAGTGGTGACATCATGGACCGTCATGTTAAATCGATTTCGTAATCTTGATTTTATCGTATTTTTTTTTTTTTTTTTAAAATGTCATTTAGGCAAAATGAAGATAAGTTTGAAAAGTTTGATTATTTAAAAATTGATTGTTGTTTTTAAAAAGTTTAATAGTTGGTGTTGCAAAATTGATTGTTGTTTTTAAAATGTTTAATTGTTGGTTTTGCAAAATTGATTGTTGACAATCGATTTTATCAGGTTATGATTAGATCGTTATTCAGTTATCATATTGGAGTTACTTAAGTTTGTTAATTTGAAAAATTGATTTGAGCAAATTGTCGATTAATTTGAAAAATTTGACTTGATTAAATTGTCGATTAATTTTGGAAAAATTGATTTGAAAAATTCAAATTATCTCAATCAATTTGAAAAAGATAGTTTGAGAAAAGTTTTGATTGATTCGAAAAATTCGATTAAATTAATTTGAAATTTTCAGTTTGATTGAATTGCCGATGAATTTGAAAAGGATGATTTGAGAAAAGCGTCGATTGATTCGAAAGAGAAAATTGTCGATTAATCTGAAAAATTAATTTTATTTCTCAATCATGAACCATAATGACACGACATTTCGTTGATTGTGAAGAATTGAAACTTTTTTTTGAAAATTGTTTTGTTTTGGAAAATTGAAATTTGTTTTTTTATTTAAATTTATTTTGAAAATCACATATACATAAATAGCATAGAATTTTAGAAAGCTGCAGACTCGGGTTTTTGGCTAAAGGGTTAGTACTACCTTCGGGTTGGTTGTTCAAAAGACTTTCTTTTTAACCCTTGTATTTGAATCTAGTTTAGGCAGCTTTCAGTGTCTATAAACTTGATGTAATATCGATAAGTTGTCTATATGTCTCACATAATGTATGTGAGGACATAAAGGTCCTAAGGCATTCAGATCAGGTCTTTTATGGAAAATCGTGAAGGAGGTGAAAACTCGGCTATCTAAAGTGTGGTTGCTATTGTAGCACCTCTTATTAGGGAGCGTTTCTCTTAGTTGAAAGCTAAGTTTGTTTGAATCCTGAATAAAATCCCCTAAAGTAGGGTCTTCATATGGATTCAGCTTTTGACAATTAATGCAAATATCAATATACCGCTTTCGAGTTTTCAAGTGTCACCTCTTAGTTTTAAAAAATAAAAAGTGTTTGTTATTTTAAAAACAAAACCTCTCCAGTGGAGTCGCCAAATGCGGATAAACGAAAAATCGAGTTTGAAAGATTGAAAAATTGAGTTTAAAATTGACCGGAATCGCCACCAAATATTAAAAGATATTTGAAACTATTGATGTGTCTCGATTCATGAAATTAAGACTTGAATTCTTAGAAATTAGGGCAATTCGATACCCGTCCTTCTAAGGCTATGAAACCAAAAAGAGTTTTGGGGGTGAGGGTACCTCTTAAGAAACTTTCGTTTGTTTTCGAAAAATCACTTAAAAAAGGCCTACATAACGTAGGCACTACTAATTCGAAAACGGTTTTGATATTGATATTTGAATTAATCTGAATGAGAAAGAATGCAGATGAATGAAAACAAAGCAATACAGAACACTTGAAATTACCAGAAGACTGGCGATTTTTATCGAAAGTCGCCAATTGACTGGTGATTTATCGATTAAATCGCCACTCCTTTGGTTGTTTCCAGAGTGACTAAAATGATTGAATTAACCCTTAGATTTACTAGGTTGGCGATATTTAATGAGCGTCGGTTTTAGATTACGTCGAACTCATGTTTAATCGTCTCAATGCAAATTAGAAAGTTTCTTATTTGAAAATGAATTCGGCTTGATAAATTGATTCATTTTAATGGGTGTTGATTTAATACGCCATCGACGGGAAATGTACTATGAACCTATTTGTGAATAGTTCTTATGAAGGGTTAATCACGTGTCAATGGACGATGTGGCTAATGTAGCCATAAGTCCAAAGGGAAAGGGGAGAGTAGAGGGTCAATACCCTAGGAGAGGAAGGCATTTCTTTGAGAGATAAGGGATAGAAATACTATCTTTTCTTACCTTGGAATGAATGAAGGTCTTGAATGAATATCGAATGTCGAAAATCGATATTACAGCTTAATAATATGTGAATAATATTTGTGATATTTTGAAAGAAGATGTGTTTGAGAGGGGATTGAAAGTTTTTGATAGCCGTCATTAGGGTTTTGAAAAATATGTCAAATGAACCGGAACGAGGCTTGAATATATAGAAAAATGACGGACATGAGCCCAAAAATCGCTAGAGGCACCGGCGATTTGGGTCCTAAGTCGCCTGTATACAGGCAATTTGGAATGGTAAGCTCAAGTATTTTTCGTGATATTTTGTACGAGATTTCGGTTTTATCATTTGGTAAAAGATAAAAGTTCGTAATCTTTTTTACGCGTGAGAGTTGCGGCGTTTATAGGGTTGACATTTATAGGTTTTTTAGTGTTTAAAATGTCGGGATGGATTTCGATAATTGGGTCTCGGGCTCGGGATCGAGTCGGGATCGAGTCTCGGGCGAATTTTGGAAAAAGACCTTTTTTGAATAAAGGATTAGTATAAGCTAAGACGTATTTGGAGCTCCGAAAAACCGGTTCGGGTTGATGGCCGAAATTGGCTCGAGATCGAATCTCGGGCTGAAATTTTTACTGAGGTCTATCTTACTTAAAACATTAAGCCAAGCTAAGATGTAATGTAATCCCACGGCCCAAACCTAGGACCGGAAATGTCACCAACGGTAGCTCGCCAAGCTGTGTACATAGCCCACAGACCAATGTGAGTCCTTTCCAACGTATTTCGTCCTCACTCATGCGTATCCTGGAAAACTTCCCAGGAGGTCACCCATCCTAAGATTGCTCTCCAGTAAGCACGCTTAATTGAAGAGTTCTTATGCATGGGCCACTTGAAAAGAAGATACATCTTGTTGGTAGGAGTCATACATTCAATTCTTTTCAAGCACTACATCACTTGAGCTATTACACGAACCTCTTCAATAACGTACCCACCTGAACAACCTGTTTAGTTACGTCGGGTGTTACACATAAGCTCAGTTTCTATTTTGTGGAGTTTGAATTTGGTCGTTCGATTGAATATGGATTGTTTTGAGGTTGTTGGGCTAAATGTGCATTCAAACGAACTAATATTTGCATTTATTCGATTAACTGAATTTCAAATTAATTTAAACAACGTCATTTCGTTTCGCCAGGTTATGGCCCGATTCATCATCGGGTTTAGTTTGGAGGGTACGAAAATGGGTATCTACAATAATATAGATTTATTTTGATTAAGATGATACGACTTTAGCCTTATAAACTATCCACACAAACTGGGCCATTTACTATACTCTACCATCCAAAGTCATCAAAGCAATTGAAGCAACTTGTAAAAACTATTTATGGAAAGGAGCTCATCACTTTTCTAAAGTACTTTTTGTCTCATGACAATAGGTTTGTCTGCCTAAAAAAAGCTAGGGGGCTTGGATTGAGGAATCTCAGCCTCTAGAACATGGTGACCATTGGGAAATATACATCGTGGTTAGTTTCAAAGGATGATCACCTATGGATCAAATGGGTTGCTTCAGTGTATCTAAAAGGTAGGGATACTAGAAGGAGTATAGTCGTGGCAGAGATCGTAAGTAAGGTTGGAGGAGAAATTGCAAGATCAAAGAAAAAGATGAAAGAGGGCTATTTAATGGACTTATGGGTACACAATCATGATGGGTATACCATTCAGTCTGGCTATTCATGGCCCCTAGGTTACCAGGGAAAGGTCGAATGGAGGAAAACTATTTGGTGTATAATTAATGTTTCTAAGCATGCCTTCATAAGATGGCTTAGTATACAGGCTGGTGCAATTGTAGCCTAAAGTTTTTGTCCAACAGATTAAGTAGGAGCTTATATACAGGCTGGTGCAATTGTACGGAGGCTTAAGAAGACGATTCTTCGTTTGATTGCAATCAAGGTCGATTGGTTTACGGTGAAATAGATGTTTAGCTGCTGATGTCTGTATGGCTTTTGTGTAATGCGCGAGTAGGAGGCCTGATATGAGTATGTTGAAAGTATAATTGTGTAAAGTTGATTCTTTTTTTTTTTTTTTTATAGTAGCCCTAAAGGGCCTTAAAATTCCATTGATAGACGATCATTTTGAACAATAGCAGAAACCGGGGCTGGAAAATTGTCCGACCACATCTGATACCCTACATTCCACGACTCTAGATGTGCAATCACATGTGCCGCTTTATTTCCTAACCTACGAACAAAAGACCACTGAATACAATCGAAAGAAGGAATTATCGCAAAAATATCGTCTAAAATAATATGAAAATTGCTTCGCCCCTGCTGTTTGCTACTAACTGCTCGAACGACCTCCAGGCAGTCGCTTTCCACGGTGACTCTCCGAAAGCCTTTCCTCTGTGCTTCCTTCATGCGTCGAAGGATGGCATCGGCCTCCGCGTCTCGTACATCCATTGTTCCTGCTTCTCTTACTATAGCACACCAAAGTAATATTCCCTGTGCATCTCTGGCTAGCATCCCAAAGCTCCGGTAACCATCTTTGAAACCCGCGTCGACATTAATTTTGATGCATCTATTTGTAGGTCCATGCCAAACCGTCTTCTCCCTCCGGGCCTCCACCATTTCTGTATTCTACACCCCTTTCTCTTTCGAACTCAATATTTCAGCCACAAGGTTCTCCGCACGTCGTGCAACCACATCGTCCTTAACCATCTTCCCCTCAAAAACCATCTCAGTCCGTGCTCTCTAATTAGCCCAACAAACCACCATAAACATCACTCGGCCAGCCTCACCCAGCATGTCCCACACCCGCCCCACCCAATCTTTGACCTGACAACCTCCGACCAACAAAATTTCATTCAAATCGACCCTATCCCAGACCCCATTGACCCACCCACGGTCACGGAGAAGGTGGACATCCGTCTCATCCATGTGGTTACATAAGGCACAGAACGTATCACCATGGCCAAGTCTATTTGAAATACGTACCTTAGTAGGAAGGGATTCACGACACCATTGCCAAAAAAAACGTTTTAATGCGTGGTAGGACATCTACTTTCCACACATGGCCCCAAATCCATTTATCCTCCCTGGAGCAAGAAGCCTCTTCGGCTTCGTTCTCACCGACTAGTAGTCGGTAACCTGATTTGACAGAGTATATGCCGCTCTTTTCTCCTACCCAGTACCACTCGTCATGCAGACGTCTATTGCTCAACCGCATACTCAGCACACGCTCAGTCTTAAAAGGTAAGAAGAACTCCTTAACATCCGCCTCCTTCCACGACCATCTGTCCTCACTAATCAAGTCACTGACTTTATCCCACTTGCAATTCATTGGTTTTGGTGTAATGACCATGCCATTTTTATTACCTACAACCCAAGCATCATCCCATATCACCGTATCCGCACCATCTCCAATGCGCTTTCGTAGACCAAGTCGGAGCCCATTTTTTGCTTCACATATGCTCCTCCAGGTGTAACTTGGATTTGCCCCCAGGTTAGCATCAAAAAAATTCGAACCCGCGCAATACTTGCCTTCCAGAACGCGGCCCGCGAGACTGCTTGACTCCACACACAGGCGCCAAGCTTGTTTGCCTAGCAATGCAAGGTTGAACAGATGATAATCGCGAAATCCCAAGCCTCCAAGCTTCTTTGGTGCACACAATTTCTTTCAGGCTAACCAGTGGATTTTCCTTTCACCTTGAGTCTGACCCCACCAGAAACACGAGACAACTTTCCAGATCTTTTCGCAAAAGGATATCGGGATTTTAAAAACATTCATCACATAGGTAGCTAGGGATCGATTGGGCCACTGCCTTAATCACGACCTCCCTACCCGCCTTCGCCAAAGTCATCCCTTTCCACCCTCGCAATTTTTTCAAAAGCTTCTCCTGAATAATATCAGTTATCCCTCGTTCGAACCTCCCAACCGTAGTCGGGAGGCCTAAGTATTTCTCCTGCGTTAGCATAGCCCACATCCTGAGAATACAAGCTAGCTCATCCCTTTTAGTTCGATTCACAAATCTGCTAAAAGACGTTGTAGTCTTCTCCAAATTTATAGTCTGACTGGAAGCCATCTCATAAATTCTCAATATGTCTGTCACCGCACGAGCTTCATTCTCCTTTGCCTTTACAAAGATAATAGAGTCATCGGCAAAAAGGAGATGAGATATAATCGGCGCCTGTGAGCCACCTTGACACCGTGGATAGCCCTCCTCTCAACGGCCCATCGAATGAGGCTAGAAAGCGCTTCGGCACAAAGGATATATAGGTAAGGGGAGAGAGGATCCCCTTGGCGTCGCCCTCTATTCTGTCGAAACGGTTTGGATGGTGAGCCGTTAATTAACACAAAGAAAGACATCGGGCGGACACATTCCATCACCCTAGCCGTCCAACTTGTATCGAAGCCTAACCGATGTAAAATTTCCTCCAAAAAACCCCATTTTCCATGATCGTAGGCCTTAGATATATCAAGTTTTTGAGCCATGTGCCCGCCTCCATTTCTTGCATTTTTCATATGATGGAAGACTTCAAAAGCCACAAGCACGTTATCCGATATAAGCCGCCCGATGTGAAGGCACTTTGATTTTCAGAAACTATCTCGCCCAGGAAGCTCTTAAGCCTTATACACAACATTATAAAGGCTAATAGGCCTAAACTTAGTCATTTTCTCTGGATTGCTTTTTTTCGGAATAAGGACAATAAACGTCCTGTTAATCGCCTTAGGAACTCTGCCACCGCGGAGCACGTGCGGGACTAACTCAACGACCTATGGGCCAACAACGTGCCAATACGTCTGATAGAAAAGGGCGTTCATTTCGTCCGGTCCTGGGACTTTTAATGGATGCATTTGTTCGAGTGCTTCTACAACCTCTGAACTGGAATATTCACGTCTCAGGTTTCTTTTCATATCAGCATTAATACGACTCTCCGCACCTTCAAGGGCTACATCTATATCCCGAGTTCCGGCTGAGCAAAACAAGGACTCGAAATAGGTATTCGAAACCCTCGCGATTGCCTTATCACCCACATGCTCGCTCCCGTCATCGTCGACAATTTTGCCTATATGATTCTTCCTTCTTCGTTGCGAGGCCCGCCTATGGAAGAAATTGGTGTTTTTATCCCCCACCGTCAGCCATAGAGCCCTTCATCGTTGGCGCCAATAAATCTCCTCTTATTGAACCAAATCACCAATCTCTGCAACCACCTTCTTTCTTTCCTTAACAGACCTCGGGCTGCGGTCCCCTTCATTTAGTCGTCTCAACTTCCTCCTTAGCTTTTTCAACTGCCTAAGAATCCAACTGAGCGAGTCACTCTTCCACTTCCTCAGGTTCTCAGCGCACAGCTCCAAATGTTCTGTTTAGTCACAGCCTCCACGCTCCCACGCAAGACGTACCGTCTCCTCCCACCCGTCTTCGCCCACCCAAGCCTGCTCGAAACGGAATAGGCGTGTCTTGTTCCATAAATCAGGAAGGTTATTATTTAGCACAAGTTTTATAAGCGCGCGATCAGACCATTCCTTGACAAGATGTATAAGTTTTGCACTCGGAAACAGCTCGTTCCACGTATCAGAAACAAGGGCTCTGTCCAGACAAGTTTGTCGGTTGCCTCCTTCCTCCTGACCGTTGTCGTAAGTGAACTCATACCCAAGCAAACCCAAATCACGTAGGCCATATTCCTCAACTGCCTCACGAAAGTCCCTCATGTTCCTTTGGGAACGATCACCAAAAAAAGAAAACACATTTAAAACTCTTAGGATCCACATTAGTTTTGATTTATCAAGATTAAAATTTTTAATAGAATCAAACTCTTATATGCTAAACTAAAATTTATTCCCTTTGTTATCCGTCTTAACTTTAAAGTCATTATTACTTTCTCTGTTCCGATCATTTGTTTACCTATTCTATTTAGAGGTGTATTATTCATTTGTTTACATTTTTTTAGATGTTATTATATCAATGGACAAATTTACCCATATTTCTTTTCACATAACTCTTTCTCTAATTGTTGTGTTATTGGTAGTCTAAGGGTATACGTGTCTTATGGGGAGTTTGATCATTATGCCAAAATGAAAGGTAAACAAATGACCGAAACAGATGGAATATATTACTTTTACCTTTTGAATTTTTCATATTATATTTCTCCTATTATAATTTGTAACAAAAAGAAGGCGTGATTAGCAAGAGGACGGCAAAAATCAGAAACTAAAAATTATCAAGTCAAGTTCGATTAATCTTGATCAATCGAACTAATCTTCTCTTATGAGAACATTTTTTCAACCGATTCTTTTTATTCAACTCTAATTTTTGAAAAATATTTAAAATGGATTGAAAAATAACATATATACTCTCTCTGATTCAACCATTTGTTTAAATTCTATTTTTGAAATTGACGTACATTTATCGTTTTTTCGTATAAAAAATAGTATTAGATCATTCACAAAAATCAATGAAATAAAAAAGAGATCAATTTAGACTAATGATTTTTGATGATTACTCAATCAAGTTATATTTATGCGCGAATAAAATCGACTTTACAAAACTTATTTATGAAATAGAACATTTAACAAATGAGTGAATGTAAGAAACTAAATACGAAAGTAACGAAATTATTATCCAATAGCAAATATGGGATATTTGGTGGTTTTTATTTTCAAGGAAGTTATATGATTGACTTTGAAATGTCTTCCATCACCCAAATGCAACTAAAAAACGAAGCACGCCATTCACACGCATGCAAATATGCGATGTATGGTACTCACTACGTTCACACTCCCAACAAACACCGATGACTGGAATTGGGAGGTTAAGAGACAGACATTTCTTAATGTAATTAATTAAGATCAGTCGACACACCAAACCATTCTAACTTGGCTAACACGACTAAAACTATGACCTCACTCGCTATGTTACCCCCATAATTTCTTCTTATTTGTATGGCAGGGATTACTTCCTTCTTATTTTACGTACACTTTTGGTACACATGGCCTTTCAGCAGTTGACACTACTCTCCTTGCTTTAGCTTCACCAAATACTTCACCACGTACCCCTCTTTTAATATCTCAAAATTAGTCTAGTAATAATACTCTGATCACTCGTTTTCATTAATTATTATCGTATTTTATTTTGGACAGCTTCAAGTTATTGTTTATATCTTCTAACTTTATTTTGTAAGTATTTTAGAAAAGAAGCTAATACTCTTTTCGATCTAATCAATTCTCATTATTTTTTTATCGAGATGATTTATTAATCTTTTATCAATATCCTTTTAAGTAACCATTTTACTCATAGAATTCATTTTCATAACTAGCCAGTAGCCACACCCATTCTGTAACTTCTCCTAAAAGATCATTTAAAAAAAGATAATAAGAATTGGTTGGATCAAAATGAATAATATTTATACCCTAGCTAATATTTCGTAAACATACTTCTATGGGGACTTTAATGACATTAATATTAAAGGTATTAGAACTATTTAAGTATTAAAAATGCATTTTACTACACTAATTTTGTTTAATCTAAAAAAACCGCGGAGTAAGTTACCAATATGATCCCTACTTGTACGGAGTAACTATTACCGTCTCTATCACAATTAAATTATCCATATTTTTATTAAGTTAATTAAAATATAAAATTCCAATTCAATCATTTTATAAAATATTCTAATAAAAACTGAAAAACTATCACTCAATTATACTCTCCTAATTAATTTTCTTTGTATCCAAATTACAAACCCAAAAATAAAACACAAAGTGAGCCTAACTACTCTCCAATACACTTTTCACTTGAACAAAGCTTAGAAAATTGAATAACCACCTAGCACATGTATACGTGTCAAGTTCTCTAAGGCACCACGCCTCACCTACGTATCTTGATTCATTATTTCGTATCACTCGAATCGTCTCAAAACAAACTCTCGAATTGCATATATGATACTCCGTATAAATTGTTAGTTTTTGATCGTGTATTTAAAATCAAGATTTCTGAAATTAAATGTGTCATTTATCAAAATATTTTGATTATCCACTTTTTTAATATTCAAAATTTTTAGACCGAATTCCGATATTTATATATTGTATTATCATTTGTTTTAATAAAATCTTTTGTTACATTCATCTTGTGTGCTCTACATTTTACTTTGACAATTTTTTCTCTCCTTGCACCTTCTAAGTCCAACCATGAATTTCGAATTACTATTGCACTTTGATGTTTATATTAGATTGTTTGTATAATTTTACATAGTTTTAAGGTTGTTGCCAAATTACAAAGTACATTTGGACATCAAAATTAGAAATATTTCATGTACGGAGTATAACATAAAAACTACAATAACCATAAAATAAAGTTCAAAATTTAATACGTATCCGTATTAGCTTAAATATCGTAATAATCCCAATAGACTTTTCTATATACTTCCTCCCATCCATTCCAAAGGTTACATATTGACTTTTTGGCACTATTCATGTGTGTAGAGAATCTTGAGCATTCCGTGAAATGTATAAGAGAAAATATAATCATGTAGGATCTTGTTTTATTGGTATACATAACTACATTAAGAATATCAAATTTTTATAATTTTTTATAATCTGTAAGTAAAGATATTCTAATGACAAAATGTATCTCGACAAGTGTGAAAGTAAAATTGTAACCTTTGAAATGTATGAGAGGGAGTATAAAGGAAATTAAAAAATATATATATTTTTTTTCAAATTGAATTGTATTTCCATTTTTAAGAAAAATAAATATATAGTAATCATAATTTTTGTAATAACAAAATCGAATAAGCTGATCCAAACATTTTGGAATAAACTATCGAAAATTTCACATCAAATTCGAATCCATATCATATACTCCCTCTTCTCAGGTCAAAACATCACATAGACTTTATCATGTTTGCCAACACACATTTTGCAAGGATAACATTTGTAGTTTTGCATTACTAAAAATTATAAAAATTTGATATTCTTATTTTCCAAATAAAGACAAATTAAGCAAGATCCGCATGAATATGTTTTCTGGTATATATCGAGAGAAATTTCAAAATTCTCCACTTGAATGAATAGTGCCAAAAAATAATACTCCGTTAGGGATGTCATTAAGGCGGGGCGTGGGCGGAGGAAGGATACCCCGCACCCACGAACCAAAACCCGCCTCCGCACCCGCCCCACCACCCGCCACTGGTGGTCACCCGTCCTCCACCACCCGCCTGGCGGGGGAAATTTTTTATTCTATACCCGTCTCATCACCTAACGGGTCTCCACCAACCCGCCCCATCATCCAACGGAGCTCCACCAAGCCACCCCATCACTCACATTACTCACTTAAAGTAGCCACCGTTTTAAATTTTAAATGTAAATATTAAACGATTACAACTGTCCATTAATCCATTACATATAAAATTCGGAGCATTATGCTCACCTAATTAAAATTTATCAAAATAATGCTTAAAATTTCTTTGTTTACATTATGGTGGGTACGGGTGAGCGGGGCGGGTGCGGTAATGCGGGTGCGGGGTGGATGCGGGGCGGGTGTTTAGTGAAACCCTCCTCCGCCCCACCACCTGTGGCGGGGGAAGTTTTGGTACTCATCCCCACCCCCCGACCCACTAAACCATCCCCATCCCCACCCCCCGGGACGGGTGTGATGCAGTACCCGCATTGACCCGCCCCACTGACATCCCTATACTTCGTAATGGTAATCAAAACGGATATTTAGATATTTTGAGCTATCCAACTAATTAGCAGGTTAAAGAATGCGTTGGAAACAGGATGACGTGGCGGCAGGTGAATGGTGTGAAATGGGCCTAAAATGTGAAGGAATATACTGGACCACGAATAAGTTGGGAGTGTACCGAACAGGCTAAATGAATTGATGCACA
>JAUEKU010117416.1:0-12673 GCA_032274805.1 Gypsophila paniculata
TTTTATAATTTTCTATAATACAAAATTAAAGATATTTAATTTACAAATTGAGGGTAACTTTATGAAATGAGAGTTTGATCTTGAATGGAGGGAGTACTCCATCTTTTTATATGCGCCTATGCGGCAATAAGTGAGAAGAAGTTAAGGAGATACCGAGTATTATTTTAACTCAGATAATAAGACGAAAGTAATATTTATTTTGGCACCCACTAAAATACAATCCTAAAATCGCCCCTGTTCGAATTAGTTTTGCCGGATCTAAAGATTTACAAATATCTCGTCATGGCAAATTTGTGTATTAATTTAACGTAGAGTCACTCTAGAGTACGTCTACACCGACAAGAATGACAGCATTCCCACGTGTATTTTGGTAACATTGATCCCTTGCATTGTGCATGGGGCAAATTTCACATGCCCTTTTTCGTCATTTCACCTTCCTTCTTTATAATTTCCACCTACCTCACTTTTCATTGGCTTATTTCTTCATATTTAACACGGAGTACTCGGGAATAGTATTATGAATCTGATGTATTACCTTATACTCATATTTTTCTGAGTTTTATTGAAAAGTTTATGAGTATTAATAGAAGTTCTGAGTATTAATAAAGTTTTTGAGTATCAAACTCAAATTCTTTATAAGAAAACTTAGGAAGTTATAATCTGAGGTAGTACATCAAATGTACAATCTATTAATTGGAGTACTCGTTCCATGTCGGTCAATTATTAACGTTTTAATTTCGATACAAAAATAAATTCAAGTAATAAAAGAATATAAAAACAAATACGACACAAAAATCATTATAATATACTTCACTTATATCATGTACAGACCTAAAATATCAACCGTAAACAATTAATAAATAATACAGTATTTATATAATAGTTATTTTATTGACCTTACTAAAATTCACACTCACTGTTCCAACAATCTTCTTGTTTTCAGACATTTCTTGGCACTTGTCTACTTCAAGTCTAGTCTCTGTAGTGTCTAAAAGTAAGTCGATAAAAATAGAGGGTTTGCATAAACGACATATATTTTTACTGTTGAACTGTACGTATTTAATTTGCTTGTTTTGAACAGTTTTGTGTTACGTTTATACGTGTCGTAGTTGTCGTATGACTTTTTTAATTAATGGTTTGGTCATTAGTTTTATAAATAAAGTTGGTAAAGGTAATTACTGTGGTTAGGGAGTCAATTTAACTTAATTTACTGTATGTATGATTACTTAATGTTGACTTAATTAACCAACTAATTACCCTTTAATTTTTTGGTTAATTTTATTTTGGTTCAGCTGAAGAACAATGCAGTGTGGTCAGATGATTGTTGATGAGCCCATACGTCTTTCTACTGTTCTTACTCCATCTAAATCTGTAATTTTTTTATGATCAGTTCATTGTTTTATAGTTATTTTTTGAATGATTCATGTTAGTCGATCCCATATCGATATTTGTGTTTATGGGTTTTTGTTGTTGTTGTTGTTGTTGTTGTTGTTGTTATAATGATTGCATGGTGTTTGAGTTGGTGAATTTGGGAAGTGGAATCTATAGTTGGGTTTGGTTGTTTTTGTGGAATCTGTAGTGGCGGAGTTAGAAATTAAGGTTAGGGGACGGAAGTAGCAAGATTTGAGGTGGAGTCGGAAATATGATTGAGAATGGACGTAGTAAGTGTTGAGGTGGAGTCGAAAATATGAGTTAGGTTGGAAGTAGCAAGTTTTGAAAGGTGGAATCGAGAATAAGATTGAGGACGAAAATAGCAAGTTTTGAAAGGTGGAATCGAGAATAAGATTGAGGACGAATATAGCAAGTTTTGAAAGGTGGAATTGAGAATAAGATTGAGGAAAAAAATAGCAAGTTTTGAGGTGGAGACGAATGTAAGATTGGGGACGAAAGTAGTAGGTTTTTGGGTTGGTGAATTTGGGAAGTGCAAAAGTTAGACTTGGTTCTTTTGGAGGAATCTGTAGTGGCGGAGTCAGAAAGACAGAAAATAAGGTTAGGGGACGGAAATAGCAAGTTTTCAGGTGGAGTTGAAAATATGATATATACGAGTAGGATGGAAGTAGCAAGTTTTGTGTTGTTAGTTGAAGATAAGATTTAGGACGAAAATAGCAAGTTTTGAGGTAGTCTAAAATAAGGCTGTGGATGAAATTAGCAAGTTTTGGGGGGATCCGGAATTCGGGAAATAAATAGTTGGGCTTGGTTGTTTTGGGGGAATATGCAGTGGCGTAGTAAAAAAAAATAAGGTTAGGGGACGAAAATAGCGAGTTTTGAGGTGGAAACAACATATGATTTAGGATGGAAGTAGTAAGTTTTGAAAAGCTGGGGTCGAAAATATGATTTAGGACGAAAGTAGCAAAAGTAGCAAGTTTTGAGGTGGAGTGGAAAACATCACTGAGGGCGAAAGTAGCAAAGTCTAAGCCGGAGTAGAAAATGAGATCGAGGACAAAGTAGCAAGTTTTGAGCTGAAGTCGAAAAGGCAATAAAACTGTTGTGACGAATATTAATTAGTGACATATACTAACCGAAAGAAGTATATTTTAAAAGTCGATAGTGCAACGGCTCTTCCTCATTACATCTTGTGGTCCGAAATCTTCTTATCTACTCTGAGTAATGCTGTCACGGATTTATGAAACTGCCTTAAAAGCACACTTAGGAAGGCATACATCACTGAATGAGTGAATGCACATGAAACGATATGGTGGAAATGTGTCATTATTATTCTGGAAAAGGATGTTACTAAGAAATTTTCGTAGTATGATCTACTTATACTGATATAAGCAAAAGGAAGGAATTTTCGGACCACATTTGCATTTACTACTATGTTCGTTGCATTTATGTCGAGTTCTGAATCAGTCAGATTGGTGGTGTTGGCTTTGGCTGCCTTAATGGATCGTAAGAATGAGAACATATCGATTTTTTAGGATTTGACTAGACTAGAATTTTAAAAAGAAATCGACCAAAGAAAATGTAGGAATACTCCATAGCTCTTGCATGTTTTTTGAATTATGACGCTTACTCTTCGAGCTAAGTTTACGCTTCCATGCTCCATTGAAAAAGAGAATTGCTTGATCGTTCGTAAAGCTTCAAGTTCTTTAACTAGATTAGTTGCTGAAACAAATAGTGAAGTCATTATTCTTATGTTTGTGGCGTAATGCAGGATGGCCATCCATCCCTCACTAAAGTCATGGCAACCCTTGGACCCAAATCGCACTCTGTTGAAACTATTGAGGCTTGTTTAAAAGCAGGAATGTCAGGTATGTAGATCTCGTTTTCAACGGTTTCAAACACTTTCCTCAGTTGGTGCACCGAACATTTTTGTGATGGTTATTCACTTATCTTAAAACCTTGTTGCAGTTGCACGATTTGATTTTTCTTGCTTAGACGTTGATTACCATCAAGAGACCATCGACAACTTGAGGATTGCTGTCAAAAGTGCTAACAAGCTATGCGCTGTAATAAATCTTCATTGAAGATTGGCATGAAAATTTTGACGAACTTAGAATGCATATTTAATTAAGTGCCATTTTCCAGGTTATGCTAGATACTGTGGGTCCAGAACTCCAAATTCACAACAAATCCGGAAACCCCATTGAACTAAAGGTCGATGATCTTCTAACGATCACTCCAGATATGACTATAGAGCCATCTGCAGAAATTATGCCTATCAAATATGATGGACTTGCAAAGGTACACCGTTGACTATTTTTGTCTGTGAGGTGATTTTTGTAAGCAACATCACACAGCAAATTTTTTTTCTAGCTGAAAAGTGAAAACATCTCCTGTTTTATGTGTTACGATGTCAAACGATTATGATTTTGTTCTTCACAGATGCCTCTTAAATGTCGTTACCAAGTTACATGTTCCATCTCCCTCTTTATTAGTATGAGTTCCATTATTATGGAAGTAAGGGAATAGCGTGAGCACTGAAGGTATGAATCCCCCTTTGTTCTTGTGAGGCGAATAATTTGCACCTAAATTAACTCCTGATTCTTTAGCCATGGTTCTGTAACGATGTGTTTTCTCTAGGCTACTTCATCAGTCCCGTTTATATTATATCCATTTGATTTTGGTGGTCAAACTATGTAGCGTTTACTTATATTTTGGTATGCTGTACGATAGTTTCAACACAAATGTTAAACTGCAAATGGTCTCATAACTACAAAACTGAGTGACCTTTTGTTTTGCACACTGCAGAAAGTTAAGAAAGGTGACACCGTTTTTCTTGGGCAATATCTCTTCACCGGAAATGAAACCACGTCTGTATGGCTTGAGGTGAAAAACGAAAACTCGAGTACCTTTTCTGCAGGCCATCCTTAGCTCGTTTTTTCTTGTTTAATATCTCTCTGCGGCCTCTCAAAAATTTCAGGTGTCGGAAACAAATGGTGCAGATATCATCTGTCAGGTGAAAAACAGCGCCAAATTGACAGGCTTTATGTTTAACTTGCATGTTTCAAGAGTCCAGGTCGATCTGCCAACTCTAACGGATACAGATAAAGAGGTATCACTCTTTGTGACAAGCTTCTTTTGATGAGATTGATCTTCTCCTGAAAATATCGGTTTTCATTACATTAAATAAAGTGCATTTAAATGTGATAAGAGTAAGTATTATGTCGTAAAATGTCGATGTACCTGTTATTCAAATGTTGTTGCTGGTACAACAGATTATTTCAACTTGGGGTACTCGAAACAAAGTCGACTATCTTTCCCTGCACTATACTCGGCATGCTGATGATGTCCGAGAAGTAAGTTTGACTTTATCACTTGGGTAAATTCTTTACGTTCTTGCCTTTGCGGCCATATCCAGTGTACTTCCTCTATTTTAGTCAATTAGTCCCTTGGCTTTTTTCTCACTTCACTAAAAACCAAAGTAGGGCTAGTTGACGGAAATGGACGGTGTAGTTTACATGGAATGGAGGATGCCTCTCACCGGATTAATGATGCCTTTTCGATGTCGTCTTCTGCTTTGTTCTTCCAGGTCAGAGCTTTCCTTGATTCTCAAAATCTTGAAGAAACCCGAGTATTTGCTAAAGTCGAAACATTGGAGGTGAGTTTCTTGTAGGCACTTCCAGGTTCTGAGACGGACACTAAAGAGCTATCAGTGGTTCTGTGGAATACTTGTTGTCAGTTCAATTTGATCATTTTAGTTTTGAATTAGTTAGTCGTTAAATATCTACTATGGCCATGATCTTTTCAGGGATTGAAGCATTTTGATGAGATTTTAAAAGAAGCAGATGGTGTTGTCCTCTCTCGAGGGAGCTTAGGGATAGACCTTCCACCAGAGAAGGTAAGTTCTGTTTTTCTTGGGGAACTTTTGCGCCTAATATTTTGTCCGCTATTGTGGAAAAAGATTTGAAGCGTTGTTCTTCAGTTTACGTCTATAAATATTGACCAGTGCTTTTATCGTCTTTCTAGGTCTTCTTGTTTCAAAAATCAGCTGCACATAGGTGTAATATGGCTGGGAAAACTGTGATCATCACCAGAGTAGTTGATAGTATGGCTGGTAATCTGAGGCCTACCCGTGCAGAAGCAACAGATGTTGCAAACGCTGTTCTTGACGGTCTGTTGACGTAGCCTGTTCGTGCTATAGTTAGCTCGGATTAAATTTGGTCCTATTTGTTTGGCCTCTGACTGTTTTGAGTTCTGTGTGCAGGAGCTGATGGTATATTACTAGGTGGAGAGACATTTGGAGGAATGTACCCCGTCGAAGCCATCAAGATTGTCAGGAAAATCTGTTCTGAAGTGAGTCTTTCTGTCACGTAGTTCTTTCCCTGTACTTCTTCATGACAGTCTCGTCATAAAATTTGGCAAATCAATAAATTTCGGTATACAAAAATGAACAATACTACTTGAAGCTCACGATAAAACTGGGACTCTAGGAAAGTTGCTGTAATATTTCATGATAGTTAAGAACGACTCCAGGAGCTATTTGATTAGTCTATTACTTATATTAGAAACGACAAAATCTTCCAATTGACATAACATGCTTCTTGCAGGCTGAATTGGTATACAACCAAGCGCTTAATTTTAAGCGGATTGTCAAGCATGTTGGAGAACCTATGACTGAGGCAGAATCTGTAGCTTCGTCCGCGGTACTAAGAATTCAAACCCTTATATCGATTCGCTATTACTCCGTATTTGAGATTTACAACTCCATGCATCCTTCTGTTTACATTACATGGTTACCATAACAAGTTAAGTTGTTTTCCTCAGGTGCGTGCTGCTGCCAAAGTCAATGCAGCTATGATCGCTGTGTTCACCTCATCGGGAGCAGCAGCGAGGTACTCTTGCATCCTAAAGACATGAGTAGACGTGCCAACAATGGCAGTTCCCTAAAATTGTTTTTGTCTCAGAGGGTCCTTTTAAATATTGTAGTACATTATCATGCATAGTTTTTATTGTTTTTCTGCCCAAAATGGGTAAAATGCACAAAAAATTATTTTTCTGATGTTCCTAATTATATCATGCACCTGCCATTGTTTATCAAATGGGTCAGGTCTGATGGGTTTGTTTTGGGCTGTGTCAATGCTGATGAGTGCATTATATATACTCCGTAATTGCAAGCCTAATTTGGGTAAATGCAACTTCATTTGCTCATTTATATTGGTGTTTTTTATCTCCTTCAGATTGATCGCAAAGTATAGGCCATCTGTGCCTGTTTTTGCTATCGTTACTCCTTTCCTGAGGTCTAACTCAATTAAATGGACTCTTAGCGGAGCTACGCAGGTTGCATTCTGATTCATAATTTCATATGTGATCTTTTGAGCAAGGTTTGAGGTGGTTTGCATACTAAGTACTTTTTTTGGTCGATTTTTCAGGCTCGTCAGTTGCTTGGTGTACGAGGAGTTATTCCTATGCTGGCTAGCTCTGATGAAGTAAGAAGCTGTTTGCCTTCTCTATGTTTCTTGTACAAATTGTTACATTCTTGTATGTGTAAGAGTGTATAGCATCGACAATATATACGTTTGTAACACCTCTTGAGCGTCGTGAACTCCAGTGCCTTAGGCTCAGCAAAGGACGGGATTGGATACAAAACCTGTCTTTCGTGTTGACGATGTAGAATTATTTCCTGGACTAATAATGAAAATGGCGTTGAAAAACGCATAGCTCATTACTTCACGATATAGCGAATCATTTTGCTTTGTCATCACTTAATTCTGGAAGCTAAGGAACGGTGAAACTTTGACTGACTTCGTTTCAAAACTGAAGAAACGCAAGCGCAGATGAAACAATGCTTAAATACATCCGAATTGTTTTGTGCAGGTTACATTAGGAGTGATCAACGAAGATTCAGTATTGAAGCTTGCGTTACACCATGGAAAAAAGATGGGATTGCTCAGACACCAGGACATGGTTGTTGTCTTCCAGAAGATCGGCAGCTCGTCAGTCGCCAAAATTGTACAGTTCGAGGAGGAATAATCGCCGTACCTCCCGCTTATGTAACTCACGGTCACAGGTTTCGTTATTGTTGGTTTAGTGTTCTGTTAATTTTTGTAATTCAAGCTGTAGCATGTCATTGTGCTCTGAATGATTCGCCAGCGGAGATCAATTATCTTGTTTTCAGTTGTTTTCCATGATTCATTTAATAGATTTTGCTTTCTAATCATCCATTTGAAAAATATAATTTTCGGTCCTACTTGGTGGCGTATCAATAAATTTTTTTTTTTCCGACGTTCTTTCGAATATTTGAAGTATATTACTCTACAATTCATGTACTTTTTTCATTAATTTTCGTCAGACGGTTGTATATAATAAATAATTGTGAGATTAATTTTATGCTCCGTACATTTTTGTGACCCTTTGAGTAGAATAGGTGACCATTATTATAATATGAAACGACTATTCCCAAACGCTATCTTAGTTCATTTATTCAGTAGTCTATTATTTTCGTGTTAGTGTGTAGTGGTTTTGAGTTGAGTCGTTTGGGTTGGTTCAATGATCGGATTAAGTTCAGTTCAAGTGGGTCAATTCATGTTTCGGCTAAATATCAGGCCTCGGGCCATGCTTATCAGGAGGGGCTATTAGGGTTTGGCCGCCTGGGTAGGTTTTGTAAGGTCTTCTTAAAGCTTAACATTTTATTGACTGTGTTTTATCACAAATGCTCAAAAAAATTTTGTTTTTTTGACTAGTAGTCTAGTATAGAACATCTAGTTAATTCTGTGCCAATGGAGATTAGTTAGGCTAGAATGACAAACGGGTCATTTGGATTGATTACGAGTAAATTCCGAGTATGTTTGAACTAGGGTTAGATTGGTTTGGGCCTACTGATTTCGGCTTCAAATATTGTTTTGGTGCGTTTTTATCATGATATTTAGGTTTATAACCTTACTATATGTGGGTCGGTTAGGTCAGGTCAGGTCAATTCAAGCTTTGAGTCATCTACGTTTACGGATTCATCTATTCGGGCACAAATAGGTTCGGAAAACATCAAGCAAAATTGGTAGGGGTTTTACCTTGGGAAGGTTTGTTCTAGGTCTTCTCATTAGTGGGTTGAAGTTATGGCTTTGAACAATATTAAGGTGAACAACATATTAGCGTCTGAATCATCCAATGCTTGTATGCTAAAACATGATGTAGCTGAGTGGGACAGCCATGTAGATGAAGAGGAACAGAAAATAGCAAATCTCGTCCTCGTCGCAAAGTTATGGTCGTCGAAGTCTGTTAATGTGAAGGCGGCCATCGATACTATGTGCAGGTTATGGAGAACAAAGCTTAATGTGATGGGTAGTGTTTTAGATACTCAGTCGAATACCTTTGTGTTTCGGTTTGAGGAAGAGTGTGATAAGGCGAGGGTTTTAGAAGGACAGCCGTGGCACTTTGATAAGTTTGTGTGGTGTTTTAATGAACCGAATCTTGATGGGGAAATGTCGAAGGTCCCGCTTGTTCATGTTCCGTTTTGGGTGCGTGTTTATGACCTTCCCTTGCAAGGTCGGTCGAATGTTGAGAATGCTAAGCAAATTGGGGATGTGTTAGGGGGGTTTGTGGACTTCGACTCTTCTTTGCAGCCAGAGTTTGCGATGAGGATTCGTGTTATGCACGATGTTCGGATGCCTTTGAGGCAACATGTTGCGATTAGGATGAAGGGTGGGTGTGTAGCCAATTTCCGAGTAAAATACGAGAAACTGCCTTAGTTTTGTTACGGGTGCGGAGTGCTAGGGCATGGAGAAAAGAGATGTGATAAGGGTCCCTTTGAGGAGGGTACCCTTGAATACGGTGCCTGGAATATGGTTTTCCCACAAAAGTCTGTGAAAAAGACAAAGACGGAGACGGAGACGGGAAAGGGTAAGGACCCTGCTCGAAACATGGATATGCTAAATTGGACAAGGAATGGCAAAAGCAAGAAGAAGAGGACATCGAGCGTCTAGTAGATGAAGTAAGGTGTGTAGCACTCAATAGAATTGAAGGAAATTGATGGATTAGTAGTTTTAAAAAACTCGACAAAAGAAAAAAAAAACATGCAATTTAAGAAAGAATAGATGCATCGTCGTAGTTTATGTCTGTTCATTCCGTTCAGGTAACATCTGATTTACTAAATTTGCTCAAATCAGAGCGAAATCAAAGTATTAAAAGTTTTTAACCGCGTATTGTACACCGTCTTTTACGTGCTCCTTGAAGGATTATTACATTTTTTTTTCTGACAGTTGAAGGATTTATCACATAAGAGGCTCCATGTTCAAGATATTCTTGTGATGATATTAATTAATTTGGCTTGAATCATACATTTCCAGGTTGTGAAGATGCTCAACTTATTTGTTAATACAATACTTAATTGTTCAGGAGCCAACTCATAAACGGTGTCACTTGTCAGACGGTCATATGCCTACACTGTACGACATACAATCGATGCATATAAAAAACGCGTTTCCATGCCTCAACCTCAGCTATTTTTGCTGTATGCAAACAATCGTCTTTTCAACTGTTCGAAAACAAGTGTTACAGAACTTTTGATATTATTTCTACATTCAACAAAATTGGAAATTACATTTTTTATGTTCATTGTACAGTATAAATATGTATACAGAATTACAGACATACTGCATTTTCACAAGGGACACCATAATATACATCTCTTCTAATCCTCCCTAAATTCCCTCTAAAAAGGTATATGTTCATGTAAAAAAAAAGTGTTTTTGAGTGAAAAAAAGGGTAAAAAATTAAAAAGGGGTAAAGTAACAAAGATCTAATTTACTAAAGCTATATATTTATATTTCCGAAAAAAGGGGGAAAAAAATACAGTAATCAAATTACTTTGGTCAGACCATTGTATCTAGGTCTTGTACTTTCTGGTGATAGCCCTTCTTCCATGGACTTTCTCTTGCTGTTGTTCGGTTTTTGCTCAATTTGTTGTTCGGGTATTAGCTCGGATTTATGACATTTTTCTGGCGCGTTTTCCTGTTCTGGATTTATTTGCTGTTGCTGCTGCTGTAGTTGTTGCGGCAGCACCTGCTGCTGCTGTTGTTGCGGCGGTTGCTGCTGTTGTTGCTGTAGATGTTGTTGTTGTGGTGGTTGCGGATGTTGTGGTTCGGGTTTTAGCTCGGGTTTATGACATTCTTCGAGCACGTTTTGCTGATGTTGTTGTCCATATTTGGCTCTCAACATATGGGGTCGAAGCCTATTTACATCGGATAATCGCACTGGTTTAAGGAAGAATTCTTCAGCTCCTTCCTCCAAGCATCTAATACATTACAAAAACAAAAGTTCAGCAGACGTTGGTTTTCCGATCTGAATATCTGTCTATCTGATGTTGGAATTTCATCAGTAATCTCAGTTCAGTAATCGCAGAAACTAGCTAAGCAGCGTTGTGGAGTACCTGGTGATTCTCGATGGAACATTCTCGGATGACATTATGACTACAGGTATATTTCTGAACAATGACGATTCCTGCACAACATCGAATGCTTCATTTTAGTTTCTTAGGATGAATCAAGAATTTCGATTTGTTCTATAATGTCATAAAAACCATGTACAATGCAGTCGCTTCACAATTTTGCCAAACAATCACTAAATGCATCAAAGGACAGGAAACATCACGATTCTTCTAATGACTGATTTCAAGCACCTTCTTTGTTTTCGGAAACTAATTCTCATTTAATAAGTTGAAACTACGAAACACTTCACACTAGTCGATTCCTCCCGTAGTTTTATTGACAACGGTTCACAATAGACTCAACATGATTATCTTGACCCGGACAAGGGATATAAAATCGCATGACGATTGAAGGTAACCATCGCCATGTGACTTTCAATAATAATGTCTCATGATACTGAACGAAGCACATTGATGTGAGCATTATACACGAACCACATTCTCCCTCCGATTCTCCAATTTCTTACCGATTTTACTTCCATGGTTTAATTGCGAGGCTACCAAAAACGGATTGAGAACTTAGCACAGCACATCAATAACCTACACAACTGAATTCTTTTGGATCCAATCAATTGAACAAAGCACCCACCAACTCAAGTAGTATCATAAATTCGTGTTTATGACAAATATATACCGTCTTAGATACAAGTCAAACAAACATCATCCCGAGACATAGGGTAGCAAGTCCAATTTCTGAAGGGAACCAACTATACTAACAACAGCTAGAACGGATGTCCATCTTAAGATAAACTTGCTGACGAGAGTAGTGGACCCAGAGAGACGTGAATGTATTTGGTCTAGACCAGACTGGACAAACCGATCCACGTCGGTCATGACCACTTTTTAAAATCCCTAGGTCCCATGTCCAATCTCTGAGTAAACCAACTACGCTAACAAGTAACAACAGCCAGAACGGTTACATCTATCTTAAAAGAGACTTATTGACGAGAATAGTAGGATACATATTCCACCCATAGCCATCTTTTCATCCACTTTTTATGGGAGAGTAAAGCAATATAATACACTTATGTCTTATAGACCCCATAAAAATAATTTCAGCTTTTTTTTTATAAGAAAGGATAATGATTTAAGTGGGAGACAGTCAAAAAAGCAAGGGAATACTACAAAAATTTTTTGCAAATAAAGGTTAAAAAAGCAAAAAAATAAAATAAAATAAAATAGAATAAAATATACCTTGACTTTTTTGAGTAAATCATAACCAGTCATTCCTGGCATACAATAGTCTGTGATTATGAGATTCACTTCTACTTCCTGAGATGTAACCAATTATACATTAGTCAACAATTCACGGTCATATAAGGGTTATGGCCTAGAAAATTTGTAGTATCATCTCATGCTAAAATAATGTGATATTCACTGATTAATATTTGTTGAAATTTTAACAAAAACTACATACACACTTATATGGTTAGTCTTGTGATAATTTTATTGCTAGATTTCTAACTAAAAACTAGAGTACTCCGTAGCAAAAGCAATACCGTTTATATGGCTAATTAATGTCGTGAAAATATTTCCCTTGCTAACGACTAACAAAAATTACCCGGCCATATATGTCGTGTTAATCTTGTTGTGAGACAATTTAGGCGTTAAAATAATGCGAGATCAACTGATTTTTATCGCTAAAGACTAACAAAAACTACAAACTTATATGGTAAGTGTCATGATAAATTCTCTTTTAACACGTTTCCTAACATTAAAATAACGTGAGATCAGATCAATCGATTTTACTCACTAGACCAACAAAAACTACCCACTAGGCCACAAGGCCCACGACCCACTTACCTATTCTTT
>JAUEKU010117526.1:0-12672 GCA_032274805.1 Gypsophila paniculata
AAAAAAAAAAAAAATAAAAAAAAAAAGTGGGTGGGGTAGATCCGACCCTTCTTAAGCTTAAGACGGGTCGCCCCATCTTAAACAAGAATTTGTGAAATTTTTAACACCTATTCATTTTTATGTATCAAACTCGAGATTTTAGTTAAATATGATTCCTACCAATTGATCTAGGTGCTCATGGTAAATAAATGTGAATTTGAGGTACTAAATTTACCTCAAATTTACCACGAATTAGATTTTTTTTTTTTACCACCGAAAAAGGCGGGAAATTTAGAAAAGTTGTTGGCGGTGACCGTTATACTCTCTCCTCAATTAACGGACATTATAACCTATACACTAAAAAAAAAACTACCAAAAAAAAGAGATTTTTTTTTTTTTAATTAGAAAATTTTTAGATGAACAAATTTTTTCCAAATTTTCGAGATGATTAAAATGAAACCCAGATAATTTTTTTCGAAGTTTTAATTTTTTTTACATTTGATAAAAATAAAAACGCGATTTTTTTTGGTTCAGGCATTTCGTCGAACAGGTGGTGGGCATGTTTGACTCCTGCTTCCAACACCTAATTTAATTCAATTATCGTGTTTTTTCTGTCGATTTAGCGTTGACCCATGTCTGGAATTTAAAGTTTTTGTGTAAAATTTTGGGTGAAAATCTTAGTTTTTTTGGAAGTAATATGATCCCTTTTGTTTATGTTGTGAATAAAGTTCCTGACATTTTCCTTCTTCTCGAAATTTTTCGGTTGTTTATGGCCGTTGTAGTTAGACGGCTCATTTGATTTCGAAAGAAAGAAAAAATAACGCTTCGAGGTTTATCAATGACGAGTATGAACTCGATTTTGCCTCGAAGCTTTGATGAGCAAACAAAGGCCGAAATAATTTTGTTAGATGATTTTACGAAATAATATGTTATGACGTTACCTTAAAAGTTTTACCATATTTACGAAATTTGGACACATTGTTCAGAAACGTGTTGATAACACATGACTCATTCGTTAGGCTAAATGATTAGATGAGTTTCGTTAGGCTAAATGATCCACACGACTCATTCGTTGTCGGTTAGGTTTAGGATTCTATAGAAAATGGTAGAAAGGTGGAACCCATATGAAATCCAGTTGTCTTGCTTCATGGTGTTAGCCGTTCTTTCCGAGATTCGAGAGTGTGATTCCCTTAATCCCGAAGGTTTTATTTCGATCCCTAGCTTTTGTTGGTTGGATTGCCATTGTTTTCCTCGGATTCTACGTTTTTCAGCTGCCAATATCGTGTTTGTGTAGGATTAGCATTGCTTGAGTTTAGGGAAAGAATTGAGGATGATCCGTTTGGAGCTTTTGCAAACTGGAACTCTAATCATTCCGAACCATGTTTGTGGTTAGGGGTCCAATGTCTCAATGGAAACGTGAAAATATTGTAAGTGTTTTCACTGTGTGAAGAGTTACTTCAAGCTCAACTGTCTCGTCTTACAACGTCTTTGCTCTAGATTTACTCGACTTTGATGCAGAGATCTCAGTGGATTTTCTTTGCAAGGAACGTTAGCACCCGCACTGAAAAAACTTAGATATATGAGATCGCTGTAAGCTTGAATGATCAACTTCCGTTCTGAACTTTTGATGGTTTTTCTTTTCTTTGCTCTCTACGTTCTTGGGTTTAGTCTCAGTTTTCTGCTTTTGTTTGCATTGACAGTGTGATGAGTAACAACCGTCTGTCAGGTTCAATCCCTAAGGAGATTGGTGAGCTTAAGTTCCTAGAGTTGTTGGACTTGAGCCACAACAACTTGAGTGGAACAGTCCCCGTAGAAATAAGTGCGATGCCATCACTTAAATACTTGTGAGTGCCTTGCTTAAGAACAGCTTTTCATTTGTTACTTGTGATCGTCATTGTTGATCTCTGTGTTATGGAGTATTGCATTATGTTACAGGTTACTTTGTGGCAATGATTTCCATGAAGATTTTCCTTCCGAAGGTGGCATGTCAGCTGTAGCCGGAGCCAAAGACTATATCCAACGAAGTGGACGTTGGTGAGATGTCTTATTTTTTTTATTGATTATCATATTATTACATTCCTCATCTGAAGTGTTTGTTGTGAGAAAACTACTTTGTCGACCAACTTGATTGATAATACGAATTCACTTACCAGGAAAGCAAATCATAGGGCTGTACTGAGGAAATTCCTTCGGAGGAATTTAATTACTAAGTAGAGTTATGATTTAGTAGATGTTTTAAGGAGCAACTAATGATAAGGAGCATTCATATGTTATAACAAAATAGCCTTCAAACATATCGCTACTACAAAACAACGTTCTTTAATAGCTACTCCATATGTTGCCTAAGATGCTGGATGGTCGTAGAAACAGCCTTTGACCCGTACTTTTCCTTACTGTCAGCCTGTCGTCTGGCAGCATAACTTCATGAGGGTTCGCAATTAGTCTTCTTTAACCCGACCATCTCAGGGTTCTTGCTTTGTTATATAGTTCTATACTTCTATGGTATGCTTTGCCATGTCCAATTGATTTAAACTTAATGTTTTTGGTATTAGTGATCAGGACGCATTGTTTCATGTAGTTGATTAATTCTGAGCATACCCTCGTTAGTTTGAACTGAAAAGTTGATGATTTTTTTTCCTGACAGTTTTGGTTGGCGTATTTTGAATCGACTGAACAACTATTTTCGGGTTGATTCTCAGTAAGTGTAAACACTGTTTTTTTCTAATTAATATCCGTCACATATTTGAGGTTTTCTGGCAACAATAAGAGACACTTGTGTTTTCTTAATTACCTTTGCGCTATCTTCACAGCTTCAGTACCAAATATCAGAAGTGTTGTCTTCATACTGATGAAAACAATTGCTGCTACAATGTACCAAGTCAGTCTTTTTGAATTTTTAAATCAACTTGTTTTGTTGATATTTTCTTGTCCAAATATCTTATTCGTAGCACTCTAATCAAACCAGGTTCAGTCGAAGATTATGCACGCCGTCGTTTGTTTATAGACTCAAGCAATCTTGCTGCTGCACCTGTTAATAGCGCTAACGTCTTACAACAGGGAACACCAGCTGTCTTAAGAAGTGGTGCTTTTCCTGCTGTACCTAAGAAATATATCCCACCAATCCAGCCAACAACTCCCGAAGTCTCACAGCATGAGCTTCAGAAAAGACAGGATCCTCGTTCTCCCGCAAAAACCCTTCTGGTTGGAGCCCTACTAGTATCTTTTGTTGTTTCTCTGTGTTTCATGTTAGTTGGCTTCAGGCGTTACCGTGGAGTTAAGGCTGCGCGTGCTCAAAATGCAGCACTGCTACATCGTATTAGCAAAGTTTTTGTGTCAGGTAATTCTTGTATTGCTTTTTTGATAGGATCACAGTATTAAAATTTGGGCACCAGACCGCATCATGACCATTTTGTAATGGTTTTAAGGGTTAACGGATTCGAGATATATGGGCATATGGCACAACGACTGATATTACGATTTACGACGATATGATAGATTCCGCAATCTTGACTAGAAACTATATGTATTACTCCTTCCATCCCAAAATTGTTGTACCATCTGACAATGATGGTCAAATGAGGTCGACTTTGACTGATATGTTCTCACAATACGTATATGTTTTAAATCAAACATGTCAATTGTTACATTTATCTCCTTATATATTTGGAAAAATTATTGGTCGAAGTTAACATTAGCTAACTACCGTCTACCAGGTCAAATGACGACTATAAATTTGGGATGTAAGGAGTACCATAGGTAGGATCCGTGTATCTAGTGGGCAGTACTTGACTAGTGAACCCTTTTAATTTGGCTTGCAGGAGTCCCGAAATTGAATTCAAGTGAACTTCAGACAGCCTGCGAAGATTTCAGCAACATAATCGATACTTTCTCAGGATGTTTGATGTACAAGGGAATTCTGTCGAGTGGGGTGGAGATTGCTGTGTTATCCACTTCAATTAGGTCATCGGAACAGTGGTCATCCCATGCCGAAAGAGAATTCAAGAGAAAGGTTTATAATTATTTGCTTCCTTACATATTGAGCTCGTAGTTATATTCCACAAGATCATCAAGCTATATCACAATAGCCTTCTTAAAACCAAAATCTTCTTCCATGGAAAACGCTATTTTCCTTAGCATTGTATTTGTCAGTTTTTATTTGTGACTGTGATGGCTACTTATATGCGGAATGGTATATTTTCAGTTACTATATATGCTGTGTAAGACTTAAGAGTGTTTTTCCTTACCTGAATTACATAGCTTATGTTTATCTGGTTTACTGAGATGTTGTGATTCACCTTGTTCAGATCGACATATTTTCGAAAATAAACCACAAAAACTTTGTAAATCTTCTTGGCTACTGTGAGGAGGAAGATCCATTTGTAAGGATGATGGTCTTTGAATATGCTCCCAACGGAAACCTTTACGAGCATTTGCATGGTAAAAATTACAATTTCCGGCTAAACTGATAATATTCTGCATTACGTTGAGAGAGTACCGCAGCTAATGCTAATTTTGTCACGAATGCTTTGTTGTTGTTCTCTTTCTTCCTAGTTAAGGATATGGACCATCTTGACTGGACAACGAGAATGAGGATTATCATGGGAACTTGTTATTGTCTCGAGTACATGCATCATGAACTCAACCCGCCCGTTTTTCATCCAAATCTCCAGTCAGATGCTATTCATCTTTCAGACGACTATGCTGCGAAGGTATTCACAACCATTTTAATTTGCTTAGATTACGGAGCATTATTTAGAAGATTTTGCTTTAGTGGTTTCAGCTGTCGATTGTCGATTGTTTTGAACCTGCTGTTGTTTTGTTCACTGCACAAAACTTACTCTACGTTGAATACCGTTAGAAATTTTATTGTTGAAATGTTGAATATTCTCAGTGATTATTACATATTTAGTTGGGCGTGCTTTAGGTCTGACGCTGTTCTACTCGTGTTAATATTCATCCTGAAAACATTAGCTACATTCGATCAGAGTTTGCTTCAACAAATGTTCATCCATAGTTCCATAATCCATACCATAACCGAAAGTTTCTGTACCATTGATAGTTCCGTGTTTGCTCCTTTTGATTTACCTGACTCTTAAGTGCCACGAGTCCACGACTAACTAGGACAGGCCGAAAGGGAAATGTAGGATGTTTAAATTTGCTAGTTCATTCTGTGATCCTGCATGAAAAAGTTGATACAATGTTTTGGTGACATCCTTGTCAATTTCTCTATGAGTGTTCAGGTTGCAGACATTTCTTTCTGGGCAGATATAGGAGTTAAGGCAAAGATTTCCGAAGATGAAGAATCCGAACCTTTGCACTCAAACCCTGGCCCAAACCGAGAAGATAATGTGTACAGCTTGGGGATACTGTTGCTCGAAATTATCTCAACGAAGTCCCTTAGTAGGCAGGCAAGGTTCTTTAACTGTGAAAACTCATATCTGTTAATTCTTCCGTTGCTTTTATTTTTTCATTATTAGGCGAGTATGATCATTATTTTCTCCAGTTGTTTCTATACATACAACCTACTTGTCGAAGTACGTAAACATTGCACCAAAGAGGTCTTGGCCTAGTGATTAAGAGCTTAAGATGCCAAGGAGTTTGAAACATGGTTTGTCTACTCCGAAGTAATGTAATACAGATAATGCATGAGAAATAGTTCACGATTAGCTAGGTGCTGACTGAGTCCGATAATCCACATTTAAACCCAGGTCTTAAGTACCACAGTTTAGTGATTTTACCCGATAAGATAGTTAACATCTGCATTACCCAAAAGAGCTAAGAATAACAAAAAATGCGTAGTGTGATCCTTTTGTGGCCGAATCTCAACTTGTCGATTTTTATTTTTCTTCAAAATATGGGGTAATACGGGTCATAGTTTTGCCTTTCACATTTCAGGCTATGGAGTATTTAGGCGATAAGAATAAGTACTGCAACTTGGTCGACCCAAGTCTAAAATCCTCCGAGAACAACGAGCTCGAGACAGTATGTGAGGTTATCGGCGACTGTGTAACAGAAGATCCAAGGCACAGGCCTACACTAAAAGAAATAACCACCAAACTGAGGGAAGTCATTAAGATTTCACCGGAAGCTGCTCATTCTCGCTTTTCACCGTTGTGGTGGGCTGAACTCGAGATTCTGGAGTCTGGTTAATCCTTATGACAGACCTTTCATAATTACATTCTCGGTTTTTCGAGCACACGTTTTGGTAATGTTACTCGACGACTCTTCCTACATTTAGCTCTTACTGAAGTGGTGTTTTTATGCTCATGAATTCTGAGTTCTGACCATCTTGTAAAATAGTTCTGTATAATCAAATAGAAAACATAATTGTAAATTCATTCATTCTTCATTATTCTTCAATTTTTTTTCGATAGCTTTTATTTTATTTACGATTGCAAATGGTTTTTATAGATTATCAGGAACGACTCTTTTCTTTCAAAAACTGATTATTCCTATATCACAAAAAGTTCAAAGTACAACATCAAATATTATAGCCGATAGATAGCGCATTCGAAATGAAACCGTTGTATGCGCCCGGTAGATAGATTGTGACTAATATATGATCAACTTAATTATAACCACTAATAAAAATTTTAAGAACGATCGCAATACGAAGCATTATAATAGTCAAATTTTAGTCGTAACTTATTCATTGTAGGTGTATAACGTTTTATAAACCGCATCACAGCACAAATAATTAATCGGTAAAACACAATCTCTTACATTTTACACAAAAATAAAATAAACAACCGATTGAATGTTTTTATGTTTGATAAAAGAAAGAACATTATAAATGAAATACTTGGTTTTGACTATAATTTCGGCAATTTTTTTTCCCTGAAAGTTTTCGGTGTGGTTTGTAACAATTTATTCTTTGTGAATCTACCGTTATATATAAAAAGAATAACACAAATTCTTACATAAGACCGTCTTATTTTAAGTTAAAATAACACCACACTATATATAGTTAATACTTAATAGTGATCACTTATATTAATTTGGTAACGCTTTTAAGGTTAGTAGTACTTGATAGTCATATTCTTTTACCTCATTTTACTCAATATCAGCTAACTTATCAAATTTTTCATATTAAATACGCCTTACCTTTTCTTTTCACTAATTATTTTTTAATTTTTGATTTAACTTTTCAAGTTTTAACTACTTTCTCGACTAAATTTACCGTACATCTTTAATCTTTTTACCCATCACTTCCTTTTCACTCAAAATAATTACGAACGTGACCGCTAGCATACGCCGTCCCTATATTACTTAAAATCGGTTACCGTATTAATTTACGCAATCGGCTCCTATCAAAAGTTTATCGACGGTGACGACGACGACGACGATGGAGAAATCGAGTAATTCTAAATTGAAGGTTGCGATCATTCATCCTGATCTCGGTATAGGTATAATTTCTACAATTCTCGAATTTTCTTCGGTTTTTTCTTCGATTTTTTGTTGAATCGATACATTTTGATTCGTTACGTAGCAATTTTTTTCATTAATATGAAGAAAATGCGGTGAATTTACGCTGAATTTGAGTATTTGATCATAAATTTGTGCTGTAATTTTATTACGGAGAATTTTGCGGTAGATTTTGAATTAGGTTTTGGTCTGATGTGATGTGATGTGATGAATTGTTGATTAGGTGAGTGTTTCTGCTTAAATTCGCTCGTTTCGGTGTTGTTTCGATGCTGAATTAGGAAGAGAATGAATGATTATTGATGACGAGAACGATAGTGATTACGCGAGCTTTGTGTTTGAATGTAGTGAGCTACGTGTGGTGAATCGTTGATTAGAGGCGTGTTTATGCTTGATTCGCTCGTTTAGGTATCGTTTCCATCCTAAGTTATGAGGGAAACAGATGATGTATACGCGTGTTGTGTGTTTGAATGTAGTGAGCTAGGTGTGGTGAATCGTTGATTAGGGGCGTGTTTATGCTTGATTCACTCGTTTATGTATCGTTGCCATCCTAAGTTATGAGGGAAACAGATGATATATTGATGAATATTGTGATGAGAGTGATAAAGATTACGTGAGTCGTGTGTTTGAATGTAGTGAGCTAGGTGTGGTGAATTGTTGACTAGAGCCGTGTTTATGCTTAATTTACTCATTTAGGTATTGTAGGTGTAGTGAATCATTGCTTAGAGGCGTGTTTATGCTTAATTTACTCATTTAGGTATCGTTTCGATGCCAAATTTAGGGGGACTAATAGATGACTATTGATGATGAGAGTGATGGAGATTTCATGAGCTGTGTGTTTGAATTTAGTAGGTGTAGTGAATCGTTAATTAGTGGCATGTTTGTGCTTAATTTACTCATTTAGCTATCGTTTTGATGGCCAAAATAGGGGGCTAGTGACTAGTGATAATGAGAGTGATGGAGATTTCATGAGCTGTGTGTTTGAATTTAGTATGTGTAGTGAATCGTTGATTAGAGGCGTGTTTATGCTTAATTCATTCGTTTAGGTATTGTTTTGAAGCCATATCGGGGAGGGATGATTATTGATGATGAGAGTGATAAAGATTTGTGAGCCGCTTGATTAAATTCAGTAAGTCATGTGGCAAATCAGTAAGTTTTGTGAAAGACCGTCTTCAGACCGACAATAAATGAAGGCAAATTAAATGGTTAGTTAGAGCGTAAAAGAAGGTAGTCTTTCACAAAGTCTTTTTTGAAACTTTGTCAGTGAACCATTGATAAAAACATTTTTATGCTTAGTTTTTGATTCGTCATATACTAGGAGTTTTGATATTTGAGCTGTGTTTGGGCTGTACCACCTAAGGTATACGAGGCCTTGTATAAAAGCTTTTATTTTGTCACATACATGGAGTTTTAATTGGCGGGAATTAAACCTTTGTATGCTGAAAATTTTCTCGTCCAGGAGGAGCAGAGAGACTGATTGTCGATGCTGCTATGGAATTGACCGCTCATGGTCACAGTGTACATATCTTTACATCTCATCATGACAGGAACCGATGTTTTGAAGAGACTCTTACTGGTAAAATTTTATGCTTTGAGCATAGTTTTTCTTTTCAGTTTATCGTCTTTTTCGTACGGTGTATCAATCATAAGCCACGCATAATACGCTTTGAGCATATTAGGGAATAGATTAGAATTTAGTACTGAACACAGGCACGTTTCAGCAAGACTTATTTGTTTCTTAAACAATTAGATTGGCGAGCCGAGTCTTTTCAAGATTCGTCATATATTTGAATGTTCACTTGTTTTTGATATCTTTATAAACCCATTATGCCATCTTTTGTGACCCTTGTCTGGAGCCACAACAGATCCATCTGAAAGAGTTGATGTAGCAGTACTGAAGCAAAGTCGTGCTCGTTAGTATTTGTACAAAGTTATTCCAAAATGGACCAAACTTTCTAAGACGGGGGTATATGAACGTATATTCTCTATCATTCTAAGTTTCTTAAGGTTATAGGTTTCCATTCTCTATTGGAGCTAAGTCTTTATCGAGGAAGTGGTTTTGTGATCTTAGTTTTAGAAAGCATGAGGTGAACCGAGGTCCACTGGTCCAGTGGCAATGAGGCGCAAGACGCGAGGCGTAGGAGAATGTTGTTGGTCATCGTATCTTATGATACGAAAAGACTAATGTATTCTTGCCTTTTTCTTTTTAATATGATCCAGGTGGCTTTCCAGTTACTGTGTATGGAGATTTTCTACCACGACATATTTTCTACAGACTCCATGCTGTTTGTGCATACATTCGATGCCTGTTTGTTGCACTTTGTATTTTGCTCATGTGGCCATCATATGATGTTATTTTGTCCGATCAAGTGTCCGTCGTCATTCCTTTATTGAAGCTCAAAAGGTCAATGAAGGTAATCATTCTTGCTTTCTGTAGCACTGTAGCTGTAAACATGTAGTAAAGAGTATAATGCAATGAAATGCTCAATGTTATATTACCGTTCCCGCTTGCAGGTTGTCTTTTATTGTCATTTTCCTGATATGCTGTTGGCTAAACATACGACACTGCTGAGGAAAGTATATCGAATGCCTATAGATTTTATGGAGGAAAGGACAACGGGTACGTCTTCGCTCTTGGCTTTGCGTGGCTGTTGCAAATTTTCACTTTTGTTTACCTGCTATTGTCGATGTGATTTCTCTCTATTCTTGGATTTACAGGAATGGCAGATTTAATTCTTGTGAATAGTAAGTTCACTGCTTCGACTTTTGCAAGCACGTTTAAGCATCTAAACAGCAAGGGTGTTCGACCAGCAGTTCTGTATCCAGCGGTTAAAGTCGACCAGTTTTGTGAACCTTATGCTTCTAAGTAACGAACATGCTTCAATATCCTTGGTATTTTCTAGTTCTAGGATTCCTTGTATTATAGATAATCCTGAAAGCGTTTTGGGAATGTAGTTAATGTGCAATTTATTCTTTGTGAAATCTATTACAGAATGAACTTTTTGTCAATCAATCGCTTCGAGAGAAAGAAGAACATTGGTTTGGCAATATCAGCCTTTGCCAAGTTAGATGCTCTTAAGGGCGATAATGGAGATGATATTACTCTTACTATCGCAGGCAAGTGTTTGAAACTCAATTTAACTATTACGGAGTATCTTTGAGTCTTCCTTCTAGGCATTCTAGCTCTCTCATGATTCTTTGTTATAGTGATTAGAGTACTTCATAAAATTTGAATTTTGGCGGTTTTGTTTCCGAAAATACAATTAGGTATTTATTCTTGCTTGTTTTTATGTACTAAAAACACGTACTTAGTTTGAGAAGCAATAGGTTAGCTCACTCAACTTTCGGTCTTAGGAAGTAAGCATGACCCAAGAAACTTTGTTCATCATTTTCTTCGTTTTTCAGGTGGATATGATAAACGGCTTAGAGAAAACGTTGAGTACTTGGAGGAGCTTAAATTCTTGGCGCAAAGGGAAGGGGTGTCCGATCGAGTCAACTTCATAACATCCTGCTCTACAAACGAAAGAAACACCCTGCTTTCTGAGTGCCTATGTGTTCTCTATACGCCAACGGTGTGTACTTATCCTTTTTCAATTACTCGTATAAGATTATACCACTGTCTGCGCATTCAACCAACCGTCTTGATAAAGTACAGAAAATCTTGCGCTCTGAAAATTTCCTCTCTATTAGTACAACCGGCTGTAGAATCATTTTTCGCATCATTGCTTTACCAGAGAATATGGAAGTCCGATCGCTAATGCGTGTCAGTGTCACTTATTGTTACCTTATAACCAGGACGAGCACTTCGGAATTGTTCCATTGGAAGCGATGGCAGCCCATAAACCAGTTATTGCCTGTAACAGCGGGGGACCTATAGAGACCATCAAGCACAAAATCACAGGGTTCCTTTGCGACCCTACTCCACAGGACTTCTCTTCAGCCATGACGAAGCTTGTTCAAGATCTTGAATTGGCTCGGAAAATGGGCGCCCAAGCCCGCCAGCATGTCGTCGATTCATTCTCAACCGAAGTCTTTGGGGACAATTTGAATCAATATGTTCTAGACGCTGTTAGACCGAAAAGTGATTGAGAATAGTGAACCTTTGCTACTCATTAGGGATGTGTTTTTCGGTAGCACATTGGTTTGTTGTGTTGATAGCCTGATATGAGCTTATTATTCCTGGATTCGGTTTTACCTATAATGACGACTGATGTCAACTTCGACTATTGATTACTACTCTTTTGTAGCATATGACGACAAGTCTACAAACAAGCAATATTTAAGCAAAGCTATCTAATTTAAATTTTTATCATCATAAAATAATTCGGTAATCAAATTAAATTTTCATATAACTAAGTCTACTAGGGCTTTTTCCATCTTCGAATTTATCTTGACATAATAAATTATGATAAAAACCGTCAAATCATGTCATATACTCCGTATGTTACTAAGATCACTTTTTCTCTCGTTAAGTAGCTACTTAGCACGCCTTCATTTTATGATCGATCTTACCATTCAAAAGTAAAAAAACGATAATTCACGAGACGCCGACAAAACGATGTCAATTACGGGCTTAACGGCCACTCTACTAAGTAGACCAATTAGCCCAAATATCAAAACTCCGTTTAAAAAACCCTCTCAAAATTTCATAATAAATAACGTTCCAAACATAAACCCTAGAAATTCAAAAAAAATTGAATCAAATCAAATCAATTGAAAATTCAACATCAATCAATCATATTCAAAGAGTAAGTTTCGTAAAAAGATCGTCTTCCACTTTCAAATTGAAAGCTCTTTAAATAGGTGGCTAGCTTGTAGAAGGAAATAATCTTTCGTAATGAATCGTGAAAGACCGTCTTTTCCGAGGCTTATTGAATTTCTAAATTAATTAATTGATTTTAATATGTAGGCTGGTGATAATTTTTTAAGCAATCATTTACTTTATATAAAATTGTTTGTTTAATTAATCATCAATCGTTGTTTTATATTCCGTATTTTGTACCGCTGATTAATCGTATGAATGTCGACGATTATGCCCAACCATTTGAATTTGTGTCGTCGATTCGTCGTGTAAATGAAATTTTTATGATTATGTGTTGATTTGTTTTGTTTTATGATTGACATAATACTTGTACATGTTGTTGATTTTGTTTCGTTACGAAAATCGTTAGCATTTTGTTGTTTTTGTTTGATTTTAATGTTGAGATTGTTTGTACCGAAGATGTCTTAGCCTGTAGATGTCTTAGCCTGTTGGTTAGGACGGAGGTATCG
>JAUEKU010117636.1:0-12672 GCA_032274805.1 Gypsophila paniculata
TTATTATTATTATTATTATTATTATTATTATTATTATTATTATTATTATTATTATTATTATTATTATTACTACTACTTTTAATTTAAAAAAAATGATAATAGTGATTACATAAAGATATGAAAATAATGAAGCTGAGCTGAACTTATTAGAGCTGAACTTATTGGAGCTGAGCTGAACTTATAGGAGCTGAGCTGAACTTATAGGAGCTGAGCTGAACTTAAACGAGCTTATATTAAGCTGGAAAGAACAGGGCCTTAGTCTCTCTTATTTGAGTTTTAATTTAGTTCAATTCAACTTGAGTTAGCTTTTCTATATATACAATTTTGTTGATACTTTAATATAGTTTTAATGCCCTAAAAAATACGTGATTTGGCGTGAACCTTCGTTTTCTATAACTCGTACCCCAACCTTCAATGACGTCATGACAACTTAGGAGTTGAGTGTACATCCACAATTGTAATAATAAGTGACAATAACTGAACAAAGTATTCTTTAACAAAGTCATTATATTTGCGTTAAAAAATTGCATACAAATGCTAAAATAAGATCGTTGTATACATACAATGATCTGTTAGTGAGTAAAAGATACTCTGTATTAGTTTAACGTTTGTGTGACCACTTAGCTTTCTCCGAAACCATTTTTTTAAAATTTTAAAATATTCATAACCGTTAAAATCGTCTTGTGGTCGGTTATATAAAATGGAAACACCCAAAGAGTAAAGAACAAACTCTAGTCTTACTACTCAGTTGCCGGAAACTGGGTTTAGTAAGACACCCTATAATTACAACACCCCCAATTCCCAAATTCATCATCTATAAACCCTAACCCTAACCCTAACCCTAACCCTAATTTTTATTTTCCTTAATTTCGAATTACAATCAATTGAAACTTCCTCAAACAACAGAGGGGTTTAATTCGCCAATGCAATTGAAGATTTGGGGAAAAATTTGATTTGAAAATTATCCAATTTTTTCGTAATTCAAAACAATTAATCGAGATCATCGATTCAATTATCGTTCGATTTTTAATGTCGTGGGCTACTCCTGAAGATCTTTTTCTCTCCACTTCACTCGCTACTTACCTCGACAGTAATCATCTTGTGTTATTTTTTTTTGTGTTTATTGATTTTGAATTCGTCGTCTTTTTTAAGATTATATTGATTTATATGTGTGACGTTGTTTGATTGACGCTTGTTTGTCGTTTTAATCGATGAATTTTGCATCTTTGTTGTAAATGTGTAGGGTAATTGTGTGTTAATTTTACTGTTTGATTGGTATAGACTCTTGGGAAATTATTATACTTCCGCCGTTCCACTCAATTGTACTCCATATACGTTTTCCTTTTTAGGTCGTTGTCGACAGTGTTGTTTGGTGAATCGTTAATTCAATTCGTATGAATACGTTAATCTACATGGATGTCGATTTTTAAAGTTCATATGTTGATGATGCTTGAAAGGCAAGCCCACATTTGATCTTTGTAACTCGCTTTTGATAAGTTTTGTCGATATAATGAGAAACGAGACTTCAAATCTTTGATTTTCGTCCTTCAGCACCATCCACGATATGGACTAGTTCTTTTTTCTTAAAACTGAATTTGTGGAGTTTCCACTGTCCTTGAAAGTTGTTGAACTTCGATATATGATCTTGATTAAAAAAATCGTTACTTTCATCAGACATTTTACGTCGCTCCTGATGCTGTAATATAGCTTCACTAGTATTTGTTGTATGCTAATGCAAACCATAGGAAACTGTTGTTTTGTTTTTCATGTGTTGCAAAAGAATTTTGATGAAAAAGCTGCGCCATATAATCGTTTAACTTGATCTTGGAATTATCATCAATTAGATAAATCAACTTATGATGAACTTGGTTTAATATTGGAATTTCGAGGTGTTTTTTTTTTTTTTTTTTTGAGGAATCTTGCTTTTAGTAGCTTTGTGCTTTGAAAATGCGCTAATTATCAATATTTTGTAGTAGAAGTGCTAATTTGCAGCAAATTCACCCTTTAAGTGAAATTGGTAAGCCATCTTTTATAGCTTCTTGTGCTCACAGATCGTAGCTGGTAGGTAGCTATAGGAACTCAATTACCCATCTTGAAGGAAGTGGTCTATGCTAAGAGAACATCAATTAAAAAATTTCTGATAACATCTCTAATCTTTATAGTCATCTCTTTTAGATTTAGATTCAAAAGTGGGAGAAGAGATCGGGAGATCACGGATTGTCGATGTGGATGTGGAAGTCATCCGAACATTGAGCTTATAGGGTTGCGATTGCATTATGGATATATCTATACACCACCGCAATGTTCAAACCATAAGATGATTACTAAACCCTTTTAGGATAGAAGGATTTTGAAGGAAGAGGAGGTAAAGGAAAGGCACACATGAGATTTATCGTGTTCAGATAAAAGGTAAGGTTAGAGAGGAATGGAGGGACTCATTTTTCCGTCTTCTAGTTCTAGCAATATCAAAATCCTCCGAACATAGTAACATTGGTATGAAAACAAATTTGATAAACCCCCCTTCATCCTTCCCTTTCCGCTTTATATCCTATCCAAACAATGACTTGTTGTTTAAGATTGTTATGTGGACAATCCTATCCCATTTTGCGATCCTTGTCTCATCGTTTTGTTTACATGAGCTTTTCAATTACATTGTGTGGAACCTCATCCTGATGGTGGGGGTTGTGATTTGTGACTTTTTGTTTCACATGTCAATGTATCAAGAATTTATGGTCAATGCAGGAAAGCTTCTTGTATTGCTAAGAGATGGGAGGAAGCTAATAGGGATATTACGTTCATTTGACCAGTTTGGTATTGCCTTTGTACTACCATTTCATTTCTTTTCTCTTTATTCGTGTGCTGTTGCCGAGTTGCCCATGGAATATCCCTTTTTGATTGCAGCAAATGTGGTTCTAGAAGGTGCGTGTGAAAGGGTCATTGTTGGTGAACTTTACTGCGATATCCCATTGGGTTTATACATCGTTCGAGGAGAAAATGTAGTGTTAATCGGAGAGCTGGTAATAAATTTTTCCTCTTTCCTTTTTGTGTAACTATTGTTATGCCCTTGTGGAATCAAGCTACAAGGTGGCAGTACCAGCTTTAGAATTCTTTTATTTCCTATTACGAGTTTGTGTTGATAAAAAACATTGCCTCAAGGGCTGATTTGAGGTTACTCATGTGTTGAAAGTTGAAACCACTAATGTTTTTAGATCACCGTTAGTATTTGTGTCGATTTTGAATCAACCAAATGTCATTGAAGAAATGCATATATAAAATGAGACATTTTGCTATATTTTATCGTCTTCTGATTTCCAAGAATAGCAAGTCTTGCCTACATGTATTTGGACTGATAAGTGATATAGCTCGTGATTAGACTCTTGTCGATTAGTTTATGGAATAAGCGATTTGCTTGCTATGCAGGCCACAGGTGAGGCAGAGCTACCTCCACACATGACACAAGTTTCTGAAGCAGAAATAAAACGAGTAAGACTATCTCCCACCTTTTCTCCTTTTTTTTGGCCATTATACGATAATATATTTATTAGGGTTGAGCGGTTTTCCCTCTTAAAAAAAGAGATATTCTTGTCTTATCTCGTGGTTGTGGTATTCTAGGCTCAAAAGGCAGAAAGAGACGCTTGTGATCTGAAGGAAACAATGAGAAAGCGGATGGAGTTTCTTGATTTTGATTGAAATTCAATCACTTCTATGTCGGTTATCATTCTTTTCTAGATGACTATTCTTCTCTATTTGCCGCAATTATTATCGCGGCGATCCTTTGTGCTAATTGTACTAGAAGCTTAACTCTGATTTTCTCTTTACATTGATGTTTATATAGTGGACAGGAATTGGCTGTTCTGTAGTGTCTAGTGGTGCTTTTGTCAAAAAAAAAAACCCTGCTTAGAATTGTTAATGTTTTTGTGATGGAACATCGGTCATCTTCAAGTTTTGAGGGCTGATTGAATCGACATACATTGTCACCATAAAACAACAACTACGAAAATATCTTGTAATTTGAAGTGAATAATCATGCGCATAAGCATGAAAAATCAATAAGCCCGAAGCATGCGAAGCACACATCAACATCCAAATACACTTCCTAATAAAGCCATTTCAAAGATAAGAGGATGACGTTTTTCACGAGGTGCTAATAACAGTTTCCAACAAATCATCCGACATCCGAACATCTCTTATAAAATAGTCATTTTGAAGCTCCAAATAATGGATCCTAAACATCACTCTTTATAGGTGAGTAGAGAGATGAGTGACTCATATTTGGGAAACAGTGAGACAAGGTGGCTTCGCTTTGCCAACTCGAAGTCCTCGAACTGGAAGGCGGGTGCACAAGTGCACCCCACAAGAGAGTAGTTGCTCTCATTATCCCTCGGAGGAGCTTTGATCGCCATGCCATCTGAGGATATGCTTATATCTTTGGTAGGAAAGGAACCAAACCAAACATTAGGGGGTACTGTGTACTGTGGTCGCTGATCCCCCATCAAATCTGGACCTAGGCATGTTAATTTGACACTGCCATCCTCTTCGTTCAGCTCTAGAATCTGAAAACAGAGTGGTTTTGTTAGTGTTGACGACTTGAGGTCGTTATAGATAAGACATATGGCACACCTGAAGTAGTGTCAAGACTAAAGACCATGAGGACATTGAGTTTAAAGAAGGGATATGAATTGCCACCTTCCCAATACTCCGACATTACCCAAGTGTCTGGAGGCTTCTACTGTTGGCCAGGGTAAAGGGGTGGAGCTGTGGAGGTCAGATAGCCTTAACCTCCTGTTAAAAATTCAAAGATGTTGGATGACACTTAATGACTATTGCGTCAAAAAACGCATTGAATAATTGCTACTTGACAATGAAAAGAACAATCTGAGTGAGCCATTTTGCCGCGTTTCCCTTGTGCCATGGTAGTAAATTTGGATAGTGGCATCACACCGTAGTTGGTTAGTCATTTTGAAGGTACCTAAACCACAATTCAGGTCATTTTTGCTTAGTCTTGTGGCACAACGACCGAGTGATTCAAAATCACGGCTAAAACTCAGCTCAAACTGGTATTTAACATTATAAAAGTTGCCCTCAGTTTTCTTCTCTGTATAATCAGAAACAATATAACCTGATACCAAATTACTTTGAACTAGATAAAGTTCTCAAACATTTGTAGTAGATTACTAAACAACGAGCAAATTACCGTGAGAGGCTCTCCCAGATAAAAATGCCAGGTTTCGGCACAAGGAATCCGGTGAATTGTTGAAACACATCCTGATGGCAACAGGAAATAGATTGCAGTACTAATTGGTCGATCGACCTTAACTGCAAATAACTCAAGTTAGCCAAAGCCATACCAATATTACAATTGCAAAATCAATATTCATTAGGTTACGATAAAAATTACAGGGATTTTCCAGCATAAATTTTTGGCTTTAACAGATTTAGGAAGCTCTCATGTTCCCACATACAATTGATGGATCATACAACCCGACATCTGCCCAAAAGTTGTTGAGCTGTTACACAAAGTTAATGTGTAATTATTTCACACAACTTTGTAAAATAGCTCAACAAATTTGTGTTAACACATCAATAAGTTTATGTAAAAGCTTAACAACTTTGAGTCGGGTGTATACATCCGGTTGTATAATCTTTTTTTTTGCTTCCACGTACGAGAGGCCCATGGTTGGTCGAAAACTTAAATGAGCATCCATCTCCTGTTTTACCCAATTGTATACGTTTTCCTTTTTAAGCCGTTTAAGTTCGCCCAATTGTATACATTACTTTAAATTGAGCAAATTATAATTTATGTCGCTAAAGACTAAACCTACCATCTACTTCATTAATTAAGAGCTAGTCTTATAAAAGACGGTCTATCACTAACAAAGTGAAATACGAGTTTAATAATGCATAAAATGTACTTTATATCTATCACAATAATAGTCACGTTATACTCAATAATAGTTTATGCATCAGAAATTCATCTTAACAATAACAAAATGTTAGACGGTCTTTTTTACTAAAACTTATCCATTAATTAAAGCATATTTATCCCACCTACTTTATTTCACCTCACACAATGCACAAAACAAAAGTATATAAATGATTGGAACAGAGTAAATAACGTAAACAAATGACTGAAACAGAACGAATAAACGAGATTAGAAAAGACTTACATTGAGGGGGAAGGTGAGAAGTGGAGAGAGTAACAGAATGATCCCTGAAAGTTTCAGAGTAAAACCCACCTTCAACATGTGGTTGTAAATTCAATTTCTTTGCAATTTCTGTTGCACCCAAACTCATTTTTGTAACCCTAATTTTTTGATTTTAATTTCTGGGTAATGATTGTATGATTGATTTGTGAATTGGGGATGAACAAAGTTTGTGTCTTTTTGAATTTTGATCCTTCAATTTAGTGGGTTTTGGTTGACTGTATAAAAGTTGGGTAGTGCGCACTAACAGCATTACATGTTCACAGATGTGATGTAAACCTGTCTCACGTTGGACACTAATGTTTCGATTGTTAACAAGGGGGTCTAGATGATTTGAGTCGGTTCGACGATTTTTTGAAATTAGTTTGGTTAAAGTTTAGTTGAATTGAGCTTGGTTTGGAGCTAAGGCTTGATAAATATACGAAATATTATCTTTTATTTTTTTTTATAAATTTTTTTTTGCAAATTTTGTTACGGTGTATATAAGGTTATCAAGTACGGAGTACTCCATATTTAGTTAGGAAAATTATTGATACAGAATACGGAGTATAACTTTAAGGGCTACATATGAGTTTGAAAATGTTAAAAAAAAAAATGATTTAAGAAAATTTATTAAATGTTTATATACAATCAATATAGGGTGGTCAACTCAACGGGTCGGCCTTGCCTGCCAATCGGGCCATGATTTTGAAGGCGTGGCCCGACCCGCCACGATCCGTAACCGGTCCGTCAATGGAAGGAGCCGATTTCGGGCCGCGATTTAGCCGACCCGGTCCGTGGGGTCCATTGATTTTGACTATTTTACAACCAAAGGGCCACTAACGGGCCGAGATTTGGCCAACCCGGCCCCGCCCGCCATGGCCCGCCACCCCCAACGGCCGGTTCCGGGTCGAGCAAAACAAGCCCGGCCCGAACCCGACCCGTGGCCACCTCTAAATATAACTATAAATATTATCAAAAGTTTATCATTATCTACGAACGATAAAATGAGAACTACCACGTAAAAATGTTTGTATATTAATGTGACCAATGAGAAACGTACCGAAATTTATCAATACGAAGATCATATAATCAGTTGTAAAATTTACGAGTTTTCTTCGAATAGTTTTGAGTTATGTACACAAACTTTTATAAAATGCTCACAAATATTGTTAAAATGCTCAATAAATCAGAGATGTTGCAGTACAACCGGTTATATAATTTTTTTTTTTTCCAAAATTTATATCAATGAGAAATTCGGGTTATCCGACTAGACGATAATAATCCGCACAATTGACTACCTCTACCGAAAGTCCGAAATAGTGTCTCCGGATCAACCCGATTCAAATACTCGGGTCCCAAACCCACAACCCTTAAACCCCCCAAACCACCCCTAAACTCTCACACTCCTCACCTCAAAAACCCTAAATCATTCATATAAACCCTAAAAAAATCCCCAAATTCACCCCCAAAAAATTCGCCAAATTAACCCTGGATAATGTCGATGACCATGGAAATCGACGATGATTCCCGCAATTTTGACACAACAACCACCGATTTCGGCACTTTAATCCTCCAAATTTACCCTCAAACCACCGAATTTCACCACCACATTCGTACCGTAATTGGTACAATTTCTCAAGAACTACGTGCTCATAACGTGTTATTTTCCGATATCGCTTTCTTCGGGTCAATTATATCCTCCCTTGACCGCCTTGCCCCCGACAATTCCGCGCCAAAATGCTCAATTGATGCACTTGTCGTTTTGTTGTCGGAGATTCTTGGAAGAATCTCCGGAGGTATGTTGGGTAAGAAGAAGAGGTTTTTGTTGGGGTTGGTTTGCGGTATTTTACGCCGCGGTCGGGTTTCTGTTGAGAATGGAATGATTGCTGGTATGAAGTGCATTGCTCGTTTGTTGTTGGTTAGGGATTCTTGTAGTTGGGACGATGTCGTTGAGGCTTTCGGGGTTTTGTTGAGCTATGTTACTGATAGTAATCCCAAGGTAGTTGATTGTCGGGTGTTTTTTCGATTATACACTAATTCTTGTATGACACCGTCTTATTATACATTGTTGTGGGACCATTTTATTCGTGGATGTCTATATGTTTTTTCGTACCCTTATTAGTCATAATCGTGGTGTATTTGTTTTTCCGTATCCCTTTAGCTAAGTTGATGTGAGACCGTCTTACAATAGACTTATTCAATGAGAATGGTGTTAGTTTGAGGTGTGTTTCGTGAATGTTAATGATTCGGGATTCAAGTAATTAAGAGGACTTTTAGAGTTATAGTAATCCTGAAAAACGTAAATTTTGATATTGATTGCTCTTCTTAGCGTGTTCTTCATTTGTTGTTGAATAGGGATTCGAGTTGCTGGTATGATTTGGCAAATGTATACAGGTTTCTGATTAGTTATGTTACTGATAGTAATTTCACGGGTTTTTTCTGAGTTATGTTATATGTAGTAATGCCAAGGCATGTAATTTTTGATACTCATGGTCTTATATGAAAGAGCTAATGTGTAAAAAGACATTGGTTGTCGTGAGCGATTTTCTGTATGTTGACTTGCTTAGATTTACCTTCTGTTTTTTAGTTATCCATGGCTGAGTTGTGATCTTGTCTCGCTTGTGAATACATGGGTAAAAATGTTGTTGGCTAAACATTTGAGTGTTTACTTATTTGAAGGTGCGGAAGCAATCACATATATGCATTCGAGATGTCTTACAAAGCTTCCAGGGATCACCATTTTTGTCTTCAGCAAGTGGAGAGTTTTATAACATGTTAGAGAAACTAATGCTAATTACCGGAGCATCGAAAGGTGCCCCTGCTGAGAAAGGAGCTCAGGAGATCCTGCATGTCCTCGAAGCCCTAAAAGACTGTTTACCCCATATATCCATGAAGTATAAAACTTCCATTTTAAAGTACTTCAAGACCCTTTTAGGATTGCACAATCCGCTTGTTACAAGGCGTATCACAGATAGTTTGAATATTCTTTGTGTTCACCCTACTGTGGAAGTTAACCCTGAAGCGTTAGTAGATCTTTTAACCATATTGGCAGTTTCGAACCCCGTAGATGAGACATCTGCTGATGGCCTGACATTTACTGCTCGGCTGTTGGATGTTGGGATAAGGAAGGTGTACAATGTCAATAGGGCGATCTGCGTTGATAAGCTCCCCCTTGTTCTAAATTCTTTGCAAGGTTCTTAAATCTCTCTCCTTTTTTTTTTTCAATTAACTATGAGAATTATTGATTTAGCGATGACAATCATTATGCTCAATGATATTTTTCGTGGCAGATGTTTTTGGTTCTGGTTTTGAAGAGCCAAAACTTGCTGCAACTGAAGCTATGAAGAACTTAATTCAGGGGTGTATAGACGAAGACCTAATTACAGAAGGTGTTAACCGGATACAAACTACCTCAAACCTCAATAACAAGAAGTCTGCACCATCTGTCATTGAGAAAATTTGTGCTACTATTGGAAGTTTGATTGACAACCGATATCGTGAGGAATGGGACATGTCATTTCAAGTTGTTTCCTTAATGTTTGACAAATTAGGTGATTTATACCTCTCTGCCTCCAACTTCTAGCCTTACTGCCCTTATTTTGTTGCTATACAGCGTTGTCTTGATTACCTTCATTGGAGCTGTTGTTTCCTTTTAATAGCTATGGTGGCTCACGCAATTTTTTACTGTAGGTGAATACTCCTACATCTTAATGAGGGGAACCCTTGAGAACTTGGCAAGCATAGAAAGGGAGAGTGATGAGGATTTCCCTGAAAGGAAACAGGTTGCCTTGCCGTTCTTGCTTCAATACTTGCTTATTTCTAACTTTGTTTAATAAGTTCTGATATCTTTTTGGCCAACTCAAATGAGTATGGTGAGGTACTAAGTAAAGTTAGGTGCAATGGAACAGGTTGCCTTGTGATTCTTGTGTCTGCACTTTCTCAATTTTCCCCGGTGTTTATTTAGTTCTTAGGAGCTCGGTAAAGTAATGTTGGGTACTGAATTGAGTCGAAGTCGATGAATGATTTTGTTTCTCAGTTCAATGCTTCTGTTGCATGAGCAGGTTTCACTAATATAGTTGGTTGTAAATAGTAATATGCCTAAGATAATTATGTTAAAAGGCAAATTCATCATCAAACAGCAACCTGTCGTTGAAGTCACTATGTTAACACGACAAATGACTGGGGTGAGGAACTGAGGACTAGAACAGTTGAAATTATATAGTTTCACAGACCAATTTTTCTTATACTGTTCTTGGCTCATCTGGATGGGGAGACATTTCTCTTATATTGTTGAATAATTAGTTTATTTTGTATTATTTTTTTGGAATAGTGTTGATTTGTCCGACCCTATGAATTCACGACTGGGATTGCAAATTTGAGGCACTTGTTATCCGCCTTATCGTCGTCAAATAGTTTTGCAGAATATTCTCATTGTCTTGTGTCATTCCTCAAATTGTTGATAAGTGATCTTCCAACTTGGAGCACACCAAACTCATTGTCGTTCTTGCGGAAATTTGATGTTTAACTTACTACTAGTAAAGCCTTTACTATTTGTGTTCCGAGATGGTTTCTTCCGACATCTTTTTAGTTGAATTATCTCATAGTGATTTTCACTTTTTTATGGCTATATTTTTTGCAAGTTCTTTGACAGTTATGCTTGTTCTCATGTATAGCTGCAAGAATGTGTTGGATCGGCTCTAGGGGCAATGGGACCTGAAGTATTCTTGAGCATTCTCCCGTTGAAATTGCAATCCAATGTCCTATCGGAGATCAATGATTGGCTATTCCCTATTTTAAAGCAGTATACAATCGGTGCCCGTTTGAGGTTTTATGTTGAGTCTCTGTTAGGAGCAGTCCAAGGCCTTAAAAAGAAGTCTCACGATGTATTTTCTCGTTCTCACATTTGAACTATATTACTACATTAACCTTTTGTCACCAACAATTTTAACATTTGAATTATTCTGTCAGCTTAAGGTTGAAGGAAAAGTCCAGTCATCAAGAGTTGTGGATTCTGTCATTTATCACGTCTGGTCATTACTACCTTCCTTCTGCAATTATTCATCTGATACCGCTGAAAGCTTCAACTTTCTAAAGAAAGTACTGCTCATTGCTCTGGGTGAAGAACCTGATCTTCATGGCATCATTTGCTCCAGTTTGCAAATCCTTATTCAACAGAACAAACGTGTTCTGGAAGGAGCTGATCCTCTGCAAAGTGATAAACTAACTATTTCCTCTGAGAGAGCTATAAATCGGTACACCAAAGAAATGGCTTCTGCTAATATGGCAGTATTGAAGTCTTCTGCTGATGATTTCTTTTCATCACTTTCCGATGTCTATATGAAGTCCTCGAAAGATCCTGGTGGTTGTTTGCTGGTAAAAATATGCACTTTTCTCTCATTAGCCTTCAGCCCAATATTCATTCGATTTTGAATTATTTGAATAGTGGCCTGTGTGGTGAGCTTTAAAATTTTGTAGATGTTTCGCGGTGCTTAACTTCCTGAAGTCAGTGTAAAAATGATTATGTTCGACCCCTTTTACCTTGCTTTAATTATCTGAAGTTTCCGATTTCGCTACTTTGGTGACAGAACCTGGCTTGTCTAGGTTTTACTTGTCATTTAGTATGTGTTTAGGCTTTCAGTCTTTCAGTAAATGGCCAATGTAAAAATGATTATGTTAGACCCCTTTTACCTTGCTTTAATTATCTTTAGTTTGTCTTAAAGGCTCCAGCTTGGTGTGAAGACCCAGTTGATGCTAAATCTCAATGTCCTAAGTTAAAATTGATGAATTCAAGACTATTAAAATGGAACCATCCAAAATATCATGGCTTTAGAGTTTAGAGTACTTTATTGCAGTGAAAGAGGCTAGACTTGCTGCCTGACTGAGTATTAGTTGCGGCCTTACAATATAGAATTGGCTGATATGGTTTCTTTCAGAATCTTTCTTAATTTGTAATAAATGTGATATACTTTGTCCTAAGTTAGCTTCTCTATGTGCAAAAGCTATGTTTTAGGTTAGGTGTTTTGTCTCATTTCAGATGCATTTCCGACCTGTTCACATTGAAGTTACTGAACATATGAAGTGCCTCATGTCTGCTTGTTTTCATAAAGATTAACTCAGATTTAAAATTTCGCAGGCTACTGTCGGCGAATTTGCTTCTATAGCAGACAAAAAGTCTGTCTCCAAAATTTTTAAGACGACCATGGGAAAGCTCTTATACGTCACTCAACATGCCGGTAGAGCAGCCATGTCTAGATCTGCAATGCAGATTGAGATGTCATCAAGCGATGATAAGTCTCTTTCTCGCGCAAGGTTTGTTGACTTTTAGCATTACACTCTTAAATAATAATCATTGTGTCAAAATAAGCGTCTGCAACATCAATATGCGGCCGATATATCAAAGTTATGATGTTTACAGCGATTGCATTAAGAGTACGCTTCGGCAGAGATCAGACCTAGACAATCGAGATCAGGCAGCCACGACTTGTTC